>JABUQX010091652.1:7500-37500 GCA_015478945.1 Trachelipus rathkii | reverse complement strand
TGAACAAATTATATATATATATATATATATATATATATATATATATATATATATATATATATATATATATATATATATATATTTAGATATATAATATAATATATAATAATATTATATATATATTATATATAATACATATATGTATGATCCTCCCTTTGAGAGGAGGAGTAGGGTGCGTAAAAACATGCACGCGGAATAGAATAGTTGAGAGGAGGAGCATGCCGCAAGCCAACGGAAAGACCCCCCATAACCCTTAAGGACGGGACCGTCGCACCCAAAATTCACACTACGGTTTCACAACACGCAATGGATCCCCACATTGGGTATCTCGTCAATGCGGAATTCATCCCCTGTGCCATGTCCATACGTATGAACCAAAATTAAAATCCAAACCCTAGCCCTACATTCCCGATATGAAAGCGTTTAAATATATATTTACGGGTGAGCATTTTAAATTGTCCGCGAGTTATATATATATATATATATATATATATATATATATTATATATATATAGAGAGATATATATATATATATATGTGTATATATATATATATATATATATATATATATATATAATATATATATATTATATATATTATATTATATATTTATTAAATATATTATTTATATATAATTATATATATAATTACCAAAACCATCAGTCTCTAATTCCGTTTCTATTCATTAACAAACCTCCAATAAAAAAAATGGGATCGAAATCCCTATAATTAAAACGATTTAATCCCATTTAAAATGTCAGGATTCCAAATGCGATTGGACGCTCTAAAATTTAAGCTTTTAATTAATGAAACAATTTTTATTGGTTTAATCGTTCTTATTGGTGTTTTATATGGTTAAAAAAAAAAAGGTTTATAAATTTTACTAAATACGACCAGATTAATTGAGAAATGTTAATGGATGGATTAATTTTTAACTTGCATCTAAAAAGGACATTTTACTTTTGAATAGTTTGCGTAAAAACAAGCAAACACACACAGACACACACAATACACCTACGCATATATAAGGATACTACGCATTATTATATATATATATATATATAGTATATATATATAATATATATAAATAATATATTATATATATATTATATATATATATATATATATATATATAATATATTATATGTATAAAGTTTCGCTATACTACAAATGCATGGGCTGACCTGCGGGAACGGGGTTCCTCACTTGGAGGACTTTCGACAAAAATCACAGCGTTGATCAACTACTATATACCTTTATAATATATATATATATTATATATATAGTATATATAGTATATATATATATATTATATTATATATATATAATATTTAATAAATCAATTAAAGAGAAAATTGTTCTTCATTTATACATCAAAAAAAAATTATATATATTTATTCACATACAGTTACATATATATAAATAAAATATAAATATCTATAATATATACTATATATATATTATATATATATATATATATATATATATATATATATATATATATATATATATATTATATAATATATATATTTGAGGTAGTAGGGGAATTACACTGAAGGGGTCCCGGTACCCTGTTTGCCCCAAGCATTTATAGTATAACGAAAATTTGAATAGGGTAATATCGTTAGTTTAGAAATATCATGTTGACCTGTTTTAAAAAAAAAAAGAGTAGAAAAAGCAACAAGAGTAAAAAGTAGAAAAAGACATCAGAATAATATATAGAGATCTTCATCTAAGCTTATCATAACAATATATTAACTTAGTTATACATTTATATTAATTCTAATTATAAGATGAGGAATGTAAAACCTGGTTAAACTGTAGTATGAGAGGCAAGTCGAGATTGAAGCTTTAGCTTTAGCCTTATACTCATCACTCTAGATTTATCAGTGGAAAAGCGGCTGTATAATAGTTCAAGAGTACACAAGTTCGAAAAACATATACATGATTCGGAAGATTTAACATCTATTTAGATAATTACACACAAATATTTAATATTATACATCCTAGAAATAACACTGTCCTCTCGATGTAAGTATACTCTCTCTCTCTGTCATCTTTTTATTAGTTTAGGTTACTCATATCTAGGTATATCAAATGTTATTATATTACTCACCGTTATATAATTTTTCCTATTATTATATATAATTTTTATTGACAATAATATTAATATTAGTATCTATTTTATTATTAGTAATTGTATTATTAATTTTTTTTATTATTATTATTTATAATTATTTATTATTATATTAATTATTATTATTATTATTATTTAATTAAATTATTTATATAATTATTATTATTTAATTTAATTATTTGTGCCTACATAATTCTCTCAATGTGTTTTTTATATTGTTGTTAGTTTATTTAAATAGAGGAAGGAACTTCAATTGTCGTAAGACAGGTAATATAAATTATTTATTATATTATTATATATATTATATATATTTATTATATAATTAAATTATTATTATTAATATTAATATATTTATTATATTTATAATTATTTATATATATTATTATTTATTTAATATTATTTTATTTATTATTTTAACTTATTTATATTATATTTTATAATATTATAATTTATTATTATAATTATTATTATATTAATATTATATTATATTAATTATATTAATTATATATTATTAATTTAATTATATATATTTAATTATAATATATTATTCTATATATTTTTTTAATATATTATTATATATTATTATATTATTTATCTTATAAACTATTAAAGATGTAGGCATAAAATCTGATTTGTTAACAATATACGAGTTGATGAACTAAATTAAAATATTAATTGATAAAAACAAAAAAAAACAAAAACAATAAATATAATACTAAAATCTAACTATTACCTCATTATAGTTTCTTTATATTTAAGCAACTCACTTAATTTATAAACAAAATAATCTAATGGCATAAAATTCATTGCCAGTAATTTGTTAACATATGCTACGTAAATAAACGTCTCAGAGCAATATTTTTATCCATAGTTCTGGTGAATTATGTGCAATCTATTTTCCAATGATTCACTTCAAAATAAGGTGATACGTTGATATAAATATAAAAAGTGAATTAATTAAATAAGATAAATACTTGATCTTACCTATTTTGTATATCTTTTAGTGATCAATATATTTCTATTATAAAATCGCTACTATTTAATAATTCATAGAATTTATATACATATTGCATTGTTAATGAGTAGTACTTTAATTACTATTATCTTTTATGATCATGGGTGGTTGAGTGCGTAGCATTTATATTATCCGGAAAGATAAATTGTAGATAAATATTTTATGTACTGCCTATTGTTCGTGTATTTTTAGATTACGAGACCCCCTATTTAAGCTCCGTCCTCTCTATAACCTTTACAATGAGAAGATACTCAGGGTCGGCAGTCTCCAGAACATTCCACCGTTTGGACATTGACCTCTTATATATATCAAATAATCGGATATATATAAGCTATATTTTTTTTAATTAACCTTAATATGGAATATTCTTTTAAAATATATATCATTATATATACGAAACTAGTGTTCTCGTAAAACTATAATATATATATATCACTCCTTATTAAATCGAAACATAGGAAAATATTTAATATTCTATCAAATAAAACAACAAAAAATAAATAATAAATAAATAAAAAGTAATAAATATATAAAAAAATAAACACCATACTGATAAAGATTAAGAAATTTCACTCAGCTGGGATTGAACCTGGGCCCTAGCAGATCCACCATAGAAGGACTTTTACTCCATCGTGGAAGGAAGAAGAAGAAGAACTACTGGAATCAAGTGACATACTGACGTTATACATGCCTAGTGCCAGGTTCAATGCAGCAGGAGTGATATCATCTAGGGAGTAGTTTTGGTTATTTTTATTTGATACACAATAACTATATATTTGTACGATTCTGGCGAAGTAGTTCGGACGAAGAGATAGGATTTGTTTGTCAGCTCTATTTCGTGTTTTACTTTCACTATGCTCCTCCTGAACACTTTGTTATGGCAGTTTACTATTTTACATTAAATTAAATAAATCAATAAGTCTTTATTTGCATATTTATCGTCATTGAATAAATGATAAGATTATTTTCCATAAATTTTATTTCCAGCTCTATTTTCTCTATCCTCACTACTTTGCGTCTGATAACTTTAGAGAGTCTTACTTGTCGCTACAGGTAATACTTATTACTATCTAATCATTATCTTGTTTATGATAATATCAATATATTAATACCTTTTATATATTTATTATATATATATATTAATATATATATATATATATATTATATATATTATAATATCATATTAATATATATATATATAATATATATATATAATAATATAATATATATTATATATAAATTATATATATATATATATAAATCAATGAACAACAGAAAAGCCGGTGGTAGTTACATTACTATGAATAATAAGATCGATTAAATGCCACATCTTTTTTTAATATTACACCTACACGTTTGTAACCTTACTGAAATTACTACACAGTTCACGTGTCCACTATTTTAGCTGTTATGCTTATTTGTTGTTGTTATTTGTTAGTATTAGTTTATTAAGAGTAGTTTCGATAGTCGCTCTATTATTATATGACGTCGTAGACTATTTGGTGTCTCGAGGACCAAAAGGACCATCACACCTCACTAGTGTAATCGAAAACCACTCAACAATTGAACGACCATGATAATCTACAGTTATTGTTCATGTGATATACTTTTTGTATGTGTATATATGTATGTATTTGCTGAATATGTGTAGTTATGTTGCGCTCGCAATATAGTACACAAGTTTGCCATTTGTATGAATTCTATATAGAAGATATGAGAACTAGAACAACTTCTAATCATACTATAGACAAGACTTAGAATTTGAATGACTTAATACTACAACTGACTCTAAGTAGTTGATACGGAGTGATTAAAATAGAAGGGAGATTTACGATCCCTAAATTATACACTGCGTAAGCCATATTTCTCATACACTGAATCACAAGCGATTTCCTCATTTAATTATTTGCATTCTCACTTAAAGATCTTGCTAAATTATTTCCTTGTGCATATTATGTTTATTGATATCTACCTCAAGTAGATTTTAGAGTAGTACCTACCCATCAGAAAAAATTATATCTGATATTACTTACAGATGTGAGACTGTCATAATAATAATCTATAGAGACTAAAATCCGTGTATGGTTGACGCAATTATCATTATATAAGGTTCTTAACTCCTTATATTAAATTTAACAAGAAAAGAAAAGTTAGTTGTAGCCTTATTTAACAATCAAGGTCATATGAGAACAACAATAGGAGACAAAATCTGATTTCATCTCCGGTCTACCGGAATGTTTAATAGTTTCACTTTAACCATCTCGAGCTGACCATTTAGTGGCCAAAATCCCAGCTATTATATCTGTTATTAATAGTGCTACCTTATTATTTTATATTTGAGAGGCCCTCGGATCTCAATTTTTGTTATTCATCCCTCTCCTCTCGCTTCTTGTATCCGATCTCCTTTTTCCTCTTTTATTGAAATCTTATATTTCTCTTTTTTCTTACTCATCGACAACTTTACTTAACTAAACTAAGTATAATCCTCGTAGCTCAATGACCATCATTTTAGTTGTACTAGATAACTCTAGCTAACTATTTGTAGTGATATACAGTAGATACAAACTCATACTATGAGTCATAATATTTCTATATACTATATAGTATCTAGATATATATACTGTGACGTATTATCTACGTTACCGTTACCATCACTTCATATATGATATACTTATCAATAACGTGTTACTATCGATAGAAAATATAGGACACTCACACACACCGAAATCCTACTACGAGGCTATAATAACCAGACTCAATATTATACTAAGTGGTATGGAAAACAATAAGTGGACGCAACGTTCTTGTTAATGAGTTAAGGAAAGTAACCTCAATTAACCATGTGTGGGAGTGTTATTGTAAGTAAACAGAAATTCAATACAACTTCCAATGTTTTTATTGTTGTGTTATGGCGTTTTTGTATGTCTAATCTTGAGTTGATTAATTAGGACGAGTTTTTAATGTGCGGTTCTTAATTACGAGTTCTCTAGCAGAGCAAGTAACAATCAACAAACTAGGAATACTTGTTATAGTGACATGTGCTATAACAGAATGAGTTTAGAAGAGTTCTTTAATAAACAGTGTCTTTATGATACTGTAAATTTTTGCGAATATTCCACAGACTTTCGTGATAAATGTACAAACTGTGTTGATAATGGATTATTAATTTTTTTATATTGTCTCTTACACTTAAATACTCATATAGTACATAAAATTCAGAGTGGTACAACTGTCATTTAGAGCTATCAATATATATATATTTACCACTCCTATACTTTGAAAAGTGAGAAGGTCATCTTACTCTATTCATATATCTTACTCCCCCTCAAACCAAAATTATTATAGACTCTAGCAATGCACTCTCATAAAGAATATAATTAATTCGTTTAAAATGTTAGATGTAAAATATTCTAAACGAATATTTAAACATGTCCATATATATTAAGCCCTCCTACATTTAAACTAGTGAGATAAACAGTATGAATCTCGAACGCACAAACAAGGCATAATATATCCTCAGCTCATGGCGGAACTGCCAAAGTTGTCTCACAAATATATTATCAGTCCACACCCCTATACATATATGCATAGGGTTCACTTGGATGTATGAGAACTTTTGCTAATAATTTGGCATCAGATTCCGGGTAGTGAAAATATTCTGATTTTCTCAAAGTCGATGCATTACTCTAACACCGAAAGAATCATGTTATATAAGTCACTATGTGCTCTACAATTTATTACAATTAAATATATTATAAATTAAATGATATTTATATATACATCAAGATCTCATATGATAGCTATATAATGAGTTATCATCTACAATGTTTTAAATATTATTATTAATTATATTATTGAATATATTTAGGTCATTATAAGTTATATAATAAAAGTATTATTTCATATGGCCACCAAACTCCATATATTTAGAGTCTATTAGAATATTATTATAATAACGATTAGCTATAATTTAAACTTACGGATATAACATGTCAATAAATCATAATTGCTTCAAAATTATGTTAGAGCTATACCCATTAAATGACCAGCTCAATCCACCATTATTTGAATATTTATATATTTAATATAATACCATATTATAAAACTATATTGACATATGCCATTTATTATAGAGAAAAAAATAAATCCTTTACTTAGAATATAAAAAATGTGCATTATATGTAAGCTTACCTATACTCTATTAGATATATTATACCAGGTCAAGATCTTAGTCTATATATTATATTAGCTACCTCATATAATGAGTATACAGTATATGATATATATATTATACTCTATACACATATACTTTATCTCATACTCAATAATATCTACACTATACTATAGTTCAAATATATTGTAGTATTGCTATCCTTGATATAATATATATACTCCAAATATATATTAATATAATCAGAATTGTGAGTTTAAATATTATACTATGTATAAATATTACTCTCAGAGTCAATCAGATATTATTTAACACTAGGATCTTGAATATGCTAATTATTAAGTTATAATTCAGTTTAAAGTGACCAATCTTTTAATTACTTTTATTAACTGTTAACTAAAACTATAATAACTTTAAGTTCAACACCTATATAAACTGTTTAAACTTGAGTGATAATAATTATTAACATCCTCTCTCACGAATATAATTAATTCTAATAATTTTGACCATAAAATTAAATCTTTTAGTGGCTCTAATACCGCTACTTCTCGATATTGAAATATTTGAGAGAAAACCATATGAACATGTAATAAGAAAGCTCATTAAATAAATATAATATTTTTTTAAATATTTTATGTATTTTTTTTGTTAGGTTTACCATATATTTGTATTTTATATTGGTATTTAAAACCATGCAGTTATATAAATACCAATAGGTTTAAATCCATCACTACCCTATATATCCATAATATATATAATAAATATTAATATATATTATTATATATATTATATATTATATATTATATATATATATATATATATAATATATAAATATATATATATATTAATATATATTAATATATATATATTATATATAATAATATTAGAACTAATATTTCCCAATATGTAACTACATTACTCGCATGCATTTAATATTTCTATAGCTTTATTATTAATTATCTTTTATTGAGTATAATGGATATATATTTTGGAATGGGTAAATAATTTTATAAATGTATTATAATATTTACTGTTTTTTGATATACTATTGTATATTTAATATATTAATATATAATTTAACTTTCAGAATCCAATTATTGTTTAATTTTTTTTATTTATTTATATTTTCTCACTGGCTGTTTAAATAAAATTTGTGAGAATTTTAATTAAGTTTTTATCTTAAATATAATAATTAATATATAATAATTTAATATATATATTATTAATATATAAATATATATTAATATATATATATATATATATATATTAAATATATAAATATATAATATATAATATAATATTATATAATATATATATATATTTAAAAGAATCCTTCAGTTAATATATATAGGTGTTATAGATAGAAAAATGATTTATTATAGCTTGATCCCATAATAGTGAGTATAGTATAGGAACTGATATAAAATCTCATGTAGAAGCACATTTAGACTTTAAACTGAATTGCAATCTATTATGTCGCAATTATTGCGTCTAGTTATGTCAATCATTATATAATTATAATAAGCATCGTATATTTAAGCTATTTACTACTTATAGATATGGTTCGTTAATAATCTCTTTAATATATTGCAGCTAGATTATATATATTATAAATGTGTTACTGTCAGTCTTCCTTGTGTTGTTAACGTGGTTTACTCTTCCCCAATAATCCAAGCTAATCTATATTCTTGAAATTCTTATATTCACTGGATATTAGTTACAACCTAAGCCTTAATTTAATTGATAGGTTACATAATTAAACATCGTTAAAAGCATAATTGCGATATGTCATACCTTACTTAGCCGTTCTTAAATCTAATATTTCAAGGATCTAAATTAATATAGAACTCCCTTTTACTTACCTCCCAAGCAGGATTTAGATTAAGTTATAGCCCGATTTCCAATTCCTATGAGCTCCTATTCATATGCGTTGAGAAAAGCGTAACTAATAGCTTATGTGGCGACTCAACGGAGCATTCGATACGAGCGTACGTGTCAATGGTATAGCCTGCTCCCAGCTCCCGTGCAAGTGATTTAGGTGATCTTATGTAATAATAAATGACCAACATGCACTAGTAGCCATAACACTTCCATAAGTAGCGATCAGTGCTTTATTAAGCGACGTATAAAATTATATAAGATACTGAGTATATAGTGACTCTTGAGTGTTGAGGTATCATAAAGCTGGACTTCCAGTTACCTGGTAGTTGAACGTAAGACGTCATTGTAATCTTTGAAAATTATCTGTATATAAACTAATATAAAGTCCATGTTAAAATATGATTATTCCTATAGGTTTACAATTTCTTAGATTTCTCAGATATTTGAAGCGTTTCAGGAATCCTTTTAAGATTGTTATGAGGACTACTCAGGATGGATGCTACGCATCGAAAGAGGAAAATAAAAGGAATATACATAGGTAAATGCAGTAAAGATTAGTAAGAGATGAGAAAGGATGAAGAAGGAATGAGTAAACTAAGGCATATGGAGATGTGAGAGAAGGAGTATGTTTTATTACGACAGTGGAATTGCACCGGTGTGACCATTTAGCTCAGCGAGCATATGAGAAATTTAATAATCTGTATTAATAACATAAATTAATTAATAATAAGATCCGTAGAGATGATCCTATCTCATATAGACTCACGATATTACAAATGCTGGTAGAAGTTGATTTATTGAGAGAGTGTTTCAATTCCCGCTCAATGCGAATATTTATGCCCAAATTCCTTGTTCGAAATTTTTATTCTAGGATTTCACACTTACTAAAAAAGAAAGAAACTGTAATTAGAAAAGACATTTAGGCGAGAATGCATTATATATACGTTCACACAAGAAGAAATAAGGATGACTAGGATCGAGAACGGACTAAATGAAAGGGTAATTAAAACAAGACAAGGGATGGGAAGGCTCGATAGGTACTGGAGCGTTAACTGTCACAGGCATCTAGATAGCTAGGTGTGGGTGTCCGTGGACTGAGATTAAGCATTGATAGCACTAGTTAATACAGCCAATTATTTGCGCGTGTTTCATTTTTACCTGTTTGGACCCCATAGAATCGCCTTTAAATTTGAGGCGTTCACACTTGCGCGCGAGGCTCAGTTATGTAGAGACCCCTGGATTTGCTGATCTTTGGAAAAGAAGTGCGACCCCCTGGGAGTAAACCTGACTTTGTGCCTCATGTTCTCATATTTGTATGTTAGCATCATCATATGTCTAACTCGTAAGATGACGAGAGCGAGTATATTCCTGATGGAGTATTGCGAGATAAATGGCTAGGACCCCACACGGATCATGGGAGAACTTGATACTCTAAATAGGTATGCATCCTTATTCTTGTCAGTGAATGAAATAGAATCTTTGTGATACATTAGCAATATGTCAGAGATATCACATTATGATATGATTCACTAATCAGCTTCATAAGTCTAGTCTAATAATTTATCTTATCTCAGCGTATAATACTCATATGTATCGATTTACTTATGCATGATGCAAGTAATTTATTAATTCATTTTCGAGCTTGATAGTTTTATATATTATATTTGGTAGATTATTTATATAATTTTAAAACTTTTTATGTTTTACATTTTTTTTATTTGGGTCTTCCTTTTGAGTACAAATAAATTTATAATATATATTTTAAAATATATTATTAAATATAATTTCATCATTTTTATATATTTTTTATTGTTTTATTATAAAATATTTACTTTATTGACCTTTAGAAAGTAATGATCTATGATATAGTAAATAGTGCAGACGTCCCACACCTCAGCCCTCTATCCTAATCAGTTATCCATATATCGCCTATGTGAATATGTCTACTCCTTTATGCTAGCATGGTGTCTAATAATACACATTTTTTATTAATATCTTTCTGCGTTATGAAATGTATTGTGCATCTTTCAGTTTTATTAAACATAACATAAAAATATTAATGTATTTATATATTTAAAGTTTACATAATAATTATTATTAAACATTATTATGATTTATAATCATAAATTAATATCTACTTAATATGTTCTAAGGTAACTATTATTCTTATAAATATTTATATATTCTTTTTTATTAACTTTATCAAATAGTCGATTAATCAATAGTCAAAACTCTAAATCAACTACCCACCCCACTCTATATTACCCTGATGTATCATAATGTATACAAGCAATCTAATAAGAGTCAATAAATATTAAACTTTATTATATTTGTATTATAACATAACTATAAAATATTTAACATACTATGTTATCTCTATTATATATATAATTCTTTTATTTTTTTAAAATTTCAGTGAAATGAATTTCATCTCAAATCAAATTCTAATCAAGCCATACGCCTCTTACCCACCATTTTTAAGGGATATGTAGTATTCATTGTGTATAACATAACATTGAAAATATTTTTTTTTGAATTGTACATTATATAAAATATCTCATATATAATTAATTAATATATTAATTCAAATACAACATTCAGAACGCTAATTAAACCAACCTCCCTACCCTGTGTTCTGCTTATTCATCTCACTCTGTTTGCACTGTTCACATCTCTGATAATTAACGCTCGTATAATAGTCATAATATTCTCACAACTATTGTTTATAAACATATTTCATGAATAGATAGAGGCTATCATTGTTATTATTATCACTATGCGGCATAATTAGAAAAAGAGTTTGATAACATAAAATGGATTGTTTCAAATATGATCCTTTAATCGCTTGTAGTCCCCCAAGGATAACCCGGTGATAAGTAGAGAAGAGACACAAGTTTTTCATTTTTAAAATATGGATTTAGGGAGTGAGAATAATCTAAATAAGTCTTAAAAAGAAAGCTAAACTACGTAAATTATATTTTTACTGAATATGTATTCGTTATTTAATTAATATATATATATATATATATTATATTATTATTTATATATAATATATATTATATATATGTATATTATTATATATATATATATATATATATATATATATACTGAAAAAGATATATAATGCTCATGTGTAACTTAGCGATTAACAGCTTCGAATTTATATATATATATATATATTAAGTATATATATATTATTAATATATATATATATATATATATATATATATAATATATATAATATATATATATGCTGATAAGATTAATCATTCGTCATAGGATTTACAATAGCTATTAGATGAACATTTAATATAATTTTCCAAGCTTTCCAGTCCTAGCGATGTAACTTATTATAAATTGCTGCTGCCATATTTCTCATTCTTCACTGTAAAGATACCCCAATAGAATCATTCTTCTTATCCAAAGATCAGCAAATTATCTCAATGCTAACTGAAGTTTAAACACGACGAAGGTCGCTATCAAAAATATCAATTTCAGCAATGTGCTATTAACTCTCTCTCATTTTAATTAAGGTCTGAAATATTTTTGTGGGTAGACGAATATTGAACCTAATACCGTGAAGTGCTGAATATTCGACGGAGGAGATTTAGAGATGGCATAATACAATGACGTACATCTACGCTTTATGTTATTATGTATCACGATATATATATATATATAAATATATATATATATATATATATATATATAATATATATAATATATAATATATATATATATATATATATATATATATATATATTATATATATATATTATATATTATATATATAATATATTATATATATATATATTATATATATATATATGCAGAGTTAGTCTAGTAGTATCCCCCCTTCTTCACCACCTACTGATAGATATTCCCACTGATTCTCTACATCTGAATGGACACTTAGTTGCTGTTGGTTAAGTTTCCATGCATCAAGGAGCAGGATTGAAGTCTTCTACAGCTCCCACAATGAACATCGCCCTTATTCGCTGATATTACGATTAGGAACGCAAGTAATGTAGCTATCGCAATTGCTTTTACGTGTTATTATTGTTACCTCCCCTATTATTTTAGGGTAGGTAGTACATTCAGTGCATGATTTCAGATAGATGCTTGGCATTTGGAAGAGAAACCACGTTTAACAACACTAAGGGAGACTTGAAGAACCATTTATATAAATCAGCTGCAATTTTAAAAGAGATTAAAATTTCGACCAATCAGTAGAAAAGCTAAAAACAATGCCTATAATATATAAGTTTTGCAACTGAGCCAAATTCCGATATGATGCACAATTCAGTTTAAAGTCTTCTAATGTGCTATCTACAGATTTATTCAGTCCCCCACATGCAACAAAACTTTTCTTCTTACCATATTTTACTGAAGGATTCTTTTTAAATTATATATATTATATAATATATATATATATATATATATATATATATATATATATATATATATTATATATATATATATTGATAAAAAAATCTGTAAATTCCCCAAATTATTAAAAATAAATAAAATAAAAAATAAAATAAGTATATAGTAAATATAGTTAAAAACTCAATTAGTATAAAATTACATAAAATTCCCATTCCAATATATTCTACAAAAAAGAATAAAAGCGAAATTTAGAAGCATGTGTACATTATGGGAAATTAGTTCTAATATATATATTATATATATATATATATATATATATATATATATATATATTTATATACTATATATAATATATATATATATATATATAATATATAATATATATATATTATATATAATATATAATATATATATATATATATATTAATATATCAGTTTACAGATAATATTAAAGTTAACGGTTATTTCAGTTTACAGTTTATTTTGCAAACAGTTTTAGTTTGTTAACAGTTAAAAAGTATAAGTTCGCTTAAACTTGATACTAATGCTATTCAGTCCAGTTGTTAATAGATCTCTGCTGATATAAAACATAGTAAATTTTAACAATTTTCGTATATATTGGAGATTTACTAAGAGCAAACACTTATTTTGAAAAGGAAGATATTTGGAAAAAGATTGTGTTAAGAGTAACCTGCTTAGGTGCAATATATAGTACAGATCGTGCTAGGTATTATTCAGAGTAGGTAAGTCATATTGCACAATTTATAAACTTTAATGCTAAGGAAAGATTTTCTTTCATTCATAATTTTAAGTATATCTCATAATAGTAAATAGTTTATAATATCAAAGGGCTGCGTTGAGCTTGGTCATTTATTGGCTAAGCTTCAACATATTTTGAGCAATTGATTGGTGCAGTCCGTAAGGTTAATTAAGCATCGTTAATAATTCTAAGGCCTAGACCTATAGAGTTTGGGCCTATGATAAACTTTTCTACTTAGCCTATCAATATAATTTATTATATTTATAACTTGGGTGGAAATAATAAACATAGATCTGTGTATTATAACATATTTTAATATTAATTTGTGATAGATTATTTTTCGTAATATTGACTAACCAACATTAGCCTAGTAGGCATACCAAGTGTAAACCCTAAGAAAAGGGGCTATAAATAGTTAACCTAGCCCTATAAATTAGCCTGTTTGTTATATTTAGTTATATTGGGCCTTATTGCTGTAAACTTTTAATTTTTTACATATTAAGTCAAATTTGCTATTTTTTGGTCTATTATTAGTAGAAGTAGTCACTAAAATGAGGGAAATAATAATAGCTCTTTAAGCAGTGTAAGAACAGTGTAAAAGTGTGAAATAAAACCCATACAACTCTGCTTCGGGATATTCTCATGAGCGTTCCCCCAAACAACTATTTTGATCTTCAGTGAAAGGCTCATTTCCATTTAACGGGGATAATAGCAAACATAACTTTAGGTATTGGTCTGACACTAACCCTCAGAAACTTCCCCAGCGACCTCTCCACAGTCCTAAAGTTACTGTCTGGTTGCGTAGGTGATTCGGTGTGTGTGAGTCGCTTATTTCTTCGAGAAACACGATGTTACGGTGATCGCGTAACGGTAAACGGTAAACGTCAGATCCTATTGTGAAATGCTCAAGAGTTTCTTCGGTTCAAAAGTTAGCGAGGTCTTGAACAATCATGTTCTGGAGTGTATGTTCTAGCAAAATGGTGACACATCGCATACCTCTCGTTGTTCAATCTATATTCTCCGAGAATTGTTCCTGGGTCATCCTCTCTCTTAAGGAGTGATATTAGATGCCCACCACGTTCGCTGAATTAACCCTTGATTTTTCGTTAGCAAAACCTTCAAGTCACTGCGTGGTTACAAAACAACCATTCCGAGGAAAATTTGCAAGATCTTAAGAAGCAATAATGCAGGAAATCGCTGTTATTCAGTGGAAATGGCTCTGCAGGACAATTGGAAATCTTCCCAGAGAGATTTCAACACTGGCGTTGAAATTGACGGTCGCCATTTAAGTGATGTTATTTTCAAATCATTAAAGATTCACAATGGCAAAACTTGTGCCTTTTAGGAATAAATACATTTTTTCTGTATCTCATTATGTTTCCTTTTCATTGGAGTTTCAAATCAGGGAGGTCTTTTTGCCGCACATATATATATATATATATATATATATATATATATATAAATATGATATATCTATAATATATTATATAATATATATATATATATATATATATATATATTATATACTATATATATATATTTATATATATATATATATATATATATATAATAAAGTTGTACACAAATATTTAATTCCTGTACCAGAGCCTCTAATTTCGCAAAGTGAAGAAATACTGAAAAATTTGAAATAACTTTCATTTCATATCGTAAAAGCAAATAAAACTTTTTATTTTAAATTAAAAGTAAAACTCATACAAAATTTTTCGGGAAGTAAATAGAAAGAAAAAAGTGAAACAAATACTGCGATCGAAAGACAAAATTTGTATAAAAAAAATACAAGACTTCAATTTCATTTAGCTTCTTCTTCTTCTCCTTTTTTTTTTTTTTTTTTTTTTTTTTTTTTTTTTTTTTTAAGAAAAAATTGAATATCCTTTCGATTTAAGGGGATAATGTTTTCGACCTAGTTTCGTATAAGTTTAAAAGAAGTTTCAAGGTTTAATTAAAAAAAAATTACTTATCCGATTTGAAAAATAAATTATCCTTTTGAGTTAGAAACAATTTCGAAAAAAAAAAAAAAAAAAAAAAAAAAAAAAAAAAAAAAAAAAAAAAGGGTAATTAGACTATGCAATGCTGATTTTTAATTCTGATTCAAGGTAGCGATTTTATAATAGAAATTGACAGAAGATATACAAAAAAGTATATCAAGTATTCTTATTGTTCCTTTTATTTTCAACCTCTCTATAATTTTGAACAAGCAAAATCATTTGAAAGATGCCAGATTCACCAGACTATGGAAAAATATTGCTGACGTTTCGTAGCACTGTCTAACAAATCTGGCAATGATTTGCATTTGTTTGGCTTTTTAAAAATTAGAGGTATATTGCATTAAAATAAAAGAAACAATAGGGAATAGTTGATCGTTAGTAGTTCTTTGTTTTTTGTTTTTGTTTTGTTTTTACATATTTTAGGAGACTCGTCGCTTTCGGAGTTATAGAACTGATTTAGCCCTAATCTTTAGTTTGATAATAGATAATTAATAAATAATAATAATAATAATTAATAATTATACACACTAAATAATAATTAATAATAATTAATTAATAAAATATAATAATATAATAATATAATAATAATAATAATAATAAATTAATCTTCATAATAAGATATATATAGTAAAAAATAAAATGTTAAATATTATAATAATAATAATAATAATTATAAATAATAATTATTAAATATATAATAATAATAATAATTAAATAATAATAATTAAATAATAAATAATAAAAAATAATTTATTCTGCCAAAGATCTTTACATATTACACTTATTCATTAAAAACTAATCAAACAATAATATAAAAAACACATTGTACGAGATATGGGCATAATAATAATAACTAAATATAAAAATTAAATAATAATAATAATTATATAAATTAAATTTATAATATAATAATATAATACAATATTAATAGTAATAATATAATAATAATATAATAATAGATAATAAATAAATTAAATAATAAACAATAAATAATAATAATAATTAACTTAATTATATGATTTTTGACAATATAAAAAAAAGTGAAAAAATTTCATATAAACGGTGGTGAGTAAATAACATTATGATCGATACCAAACATAAAAATAGAAAAAAAGCTAAAAAAATTGGTTTTCAAGGAAGATAAATACTGATGTGTATATATCACATCTGTCAATATGATAAGCATTATGCTACAGTGGCTGTATCCAAAGTTGAGGAGACGATAGGCTAAAAGAAAGACGCCAACAAGTGACAACAACTAAGTTAAAAAATGGAGAAAACAATATGAAAAATACTTGATTATAACAGCAGACCGTCAGGGTCCCCTGAAAGTCTGGTATTCTAGACTTTATTAGCTGAGCTATATAGTAAATAAAAAAGGTTAAATTAAGCGAGATTGAAACTATTATCAATAAGCTAACAACATATGAATATAAGCTATATAAAGAAGACTATAGAATAAGACATATTTCATACTGAGTCTTGTTAAAAGAAAGTAAAAGGATTCACAAAGATGAATAATGAAATTAATTAGAGTGAGTGAATACCAAAGACAAATTGATTAGAGTAAAATTTATCTTTCTAGCCAAAGGTATGTTATAAAATAATAGTAAATAAGACAGCTTTACATATAACACATAGTTACCAGCGATCTCCAATAAACTATTTATTTATCGCGTATATGAACCTTAAGACGGAAGATAATTATTCAGTTGTACCCTCTAATAGGCATATAAATATATTTATAATATTCTTAATTAATATTAATATGAATATTAGGATTAATAATATATAATATAAATATAATGTAAATATATTAATAACTATTAATATTAATATATAATGAGGTAACCAATCTCACATCACGGATGAATACACGTATAAATCAATACACTCGCACGTGATCTGTGAACCTCTATAGTACTTTGGATGTACCCCCATAGGTGTATCACTTTTGTCGTTACCCTCCGGATTAATCTAGAGCGTATCCCACTACACTTGGAGCATAACCACTGACCTAAGCCACAATTAAAACATCCTTTCTGAAATCATTTTGTCATCAGATTCGAAAAGTCAGTGAGTGAATGTTATAAGTTGTTTAATAATTATAGTTTATTGGTGTGATCAGAATTGAATTGTTAATTGTAAGTGTGTGAGTTATAAGTCCTTATTATGGATCTCAGAATAGATAAATGTTAATATTAAAAAATATTTAATTTGTACATTATTCTTCCTGGTAAAAAGATACAAAATAAAAGTATGATTTATATTTATATGAAATTATAAAATTATAATAATATATATTTATTATATATATATTATAATGTTATTTAATATAAGAAAACCTGTATGCAGAATAAAAGGATTTCAACGAATAGAGAGTGTGTAATTATTCCTGTGGTGAAAGAATAAGGATTAATTAATAATAATAATAATAATAATAAAAAATAATATTATAATAATAATATTATAATAATAATGATAATAACCAGATTCATAATTTTAATATAATAATATAACAATAATATAATATAAATAATAATATAATAATAATAATAATTAGTTGTTAAAATAGAGTTTAACTCCTCTTGGTGGAAAGGATTAATAAAGTAATAATAATTAATAATAATAATATCAATTAATTTAATATTAATATATATAATAATAATAATAATAATATATAATTAATAATAATAATTAATAATAATAAATTAAATTAATATAATAATATAGAAAAAGAATTCAACACTATACCCGCGGGGTGACATCCCTAAACACAATCGGCTGCTTCCCGAGCGTGACAGGCGCGGTATTTTGTATATTACCACTTTACATAACTACTACCGTGATGAACAGAGACAAACGACCTTATGACAAATTAAGTGCATATATATAGATATATAAACTTTGTATCAAAAAAATGGACATTTATATAAAATATCATATTTGAAAAAATATTTGATATAAGTATATAGCTTTTATATATTATATATTAGTATATATATGCAGTATAGATATATATATATATATATATATATATAAACACTTTGTTTCAATATATTCTTATATACTTAGAGAATAACTAGAGATAAATTCCTATGAAGTACGTTTGATAATATATTTACATGTCGGCATGAGAGTATAGATAATATATTTTCATTATAGGTTGACTCTAGTAATTTTGTTTATATATATTATATATATATTGTATTTCCTTAATTTCTCAAGAATAATGTAGTCCCATGACATGGGAGGTCAAATGATCCTACAAACTTTTTTTGCTATCTCATGATCATAGAGGAATTAATTTAGGTTAGGTTAAGTTAGTGAGTATAGAGTTTAGGAGTTTTGATTTAGTTAGGTGTGGTATAAGGTTAGATGAGGTTAGGATTATGCATTTGGTATATAGGTTATGTTAGTGTTTTTAGTTCCATTGCACCTCGGTCTGTCCACCCAGTCCATAACATTATGTTCTTCTAACATAAGTGATGCACTCGCGTTCCTGTACACATATAATATATAATATAAATAATGCAGACACTATATAATCTATACAGTAATACATTACTCATAAATATATGATGTTTTTCAGTATTTATTATGTTAGAACCCTTATGTCGACTGGTATATACTTATATATATACAATGGCTATATATTAATGGTATTGTGATATATTATATATATAGATAGAGGTGATAATAGTAATAATACTAATAATACTATAATGTACTCGAAGTATATATACTAAGTTATATACTAATATGTAAAAAACCCTTTTTATTAGTTGATATAAATTCTTCTCCTTTCAGTATAAATTATCTAACTGTATACTCACTAAAAGCAATATAGAGGTGAGTGAGTAAATAATGAGATACTCAACTGACTAATTCTTAATTGTTGTAAATAACACAAATGGGATACTGAGTATTTAGTAATAGGCCTGAGTGTAGTGGCGGTAGTTTATATGATATAATATAGTTGCTGAGTATGTTAAAGCTTATCTCACTTCAATATTATCACGATATATAATATTAATATTATATAGATATATATATATATATATATATATATATAATATATATATATATATATTATAATATTAGAATAATAATATATATATATATATATATATATTATAATATATATATATATATATATTATATTATATATATATATATATATATATATATATAAAATAAATATATATATATATAATATTATATATATTATAATATATATATATTATATATATAGTATATATATATATAAATATAATATATATTAAATATATATATATATTAAGATAATATATATATATATAATACATATATATAAGAATGTTCCCTTTTCTGCGATCATATTCCATTCATTACGTTTTTAATACATATTATAAAAGTTGATCTTACTCTACAACTACTTAGGAAGAGTATCTCATTTAATTTAATAATTAATTCGAGTAAGCCTTAATTCTTTCTAATACGTTATATATATAAATATACATAATAGGTAATATAGGCATTATATATATATATATATATCATATATATATATATATAATATAATATATATATAATATATATAATATATATTTATATATTAAATATATATTAATATATATATAATATATATATATAAATATATATATATATATTATATTGCGTGAGTGTTGTGATGTGTATTAGATTGTAGTGTGTATATATGCTAAAATGAGAGAAACATCTTACTACTTATTGATATTCAGAGGTTAAGAAGACGGCTCCCTATAATATTAAATGAGCCCAAGACCGGAGAAAAATAATCCATTGGTTAAAGGAATGTCCCAACTTTACAAATCATTTATTAGGGTACCCTTAGTGATCTACTAGAATTTTACCACCTGAAATTATATTATATATATTATAAGTGTATTATATGATCAATGCCAGTCAACGCATAGAAAACTTTGGGATTGTCACGTGAAAAGCTTCAAAATCAACAAATTTCTCTTAATATAATGATGATATAGTTTATTCCTCTCTAGCTGTTTTCCTATCTCCAGTATTGCTACTTTATCCAATTTCAGTAACCAAACATATGGAGCTCGTTGCTTGTAGTTTGAATGGCATAAGGGCTTGACAGAGTCAATGTCCACACAAGTGTTTGAGCGTAAATAACAAGAGTCTAGATCTATCAATGTAACTGTGCGTTCTTAAGCGTATTTCAAAGATTAATATAATTGTTCATATTCTGTTTGAGGAATGTTTACACCTAAGCATATGACTGATATATTGCTCCGAGTTGCTACTATGGTGGTTATATAAATAAAGTTTATTTTCGGTTTAAAAAAAAAGGAAGCCAGATTCATGCCTTTAAACCGCTAACCATCTTGTTTCTACAGATCATTTTTCATTTCTACGTAATTAGTCATCAATCTTGTGTTATTCAATTCATTTAATTTTTGGTACTCTAAAACGAAGGTCCGGTTTTGCATTGGCTTGGTGGAATAACTCCTGCATGTCTCGATTTGTAACACTTCGCTCCCATTATTTCGATAAAGGAGGTCGTTTTGCCATCAAAGCAGATAATGCGGGATATCCAGAGATTCACAAAGTGATTGCGACACTGGCTTATATATACTACTAGATAATGAGTGAGTGGGATAATTTGTTTGGACTGAGAATATGTATTTCTCTAAAATAGTATGTAGGACATCTCACGCTGAATTCCCACCTCCTCATGGGCCGAAGTTCTATCACTAGACACTGGCTCTACTCAGATTGGCATATAATTCGCAGTTGTGAGCTCCATGAACTTTCCTGTAGCATCTGTTGCTAATCTTGACTCAGCTGCGTCGGTAGAGCAGGCACACAAAATGAAATAAATATCACTACCATGTTTTATCTATAATATCATGCTTTCTGTAATGTTTGATGGTAACGTTGAAAATCTATTCCTACTTAGGAGGGAATAATGATTCTGTGGTTTCGCTGCTAAGCTTCCTACATTTTTTTTAACTAAGTTACAGTATATCACACAGGAATTAATTTAACTTGTGCACAATTCTAAATTACAAAGAGAAACTATGAGAGAATCTACATACGGCTTAAACGCATTCACTAATGCTACATAGCTGTCTCTTACTGATAGTAGTGTTAGGTCACCATAACACTTCCAGTCACAAACCCTTGGAAGACCTCACTCCTAAAATGGATCTTATCCCAGTCGATTATTTGCCATCGAATTTTTGGCACAGATTCATGCCTGTGAATATACGCCTATTGGTATCAGCACATTAGTTCTCTGCTAGTGTGATATTAGTGTTCATAGTCATGCTCACATAGTCTTACATGATATTTCCAACTCTCAACATTTATCCTTACTCTCTACTTTAATCTTCCAAATATACTGAACTCTTGTCTAACTAGTCTCAATTGTCACTCTTTCTAATGTACCACTCGATTCTTCCAACGGTCTTAAAAAAATAAGATGCTGATATGTACAAGATTATGACTAAGAAGAAGCTCTTTCTTCTTGCTTTCATTTAGATTTTTTTATTTCTATTTAATGACACCAAAGCCTGCAAACTATGATATTCACACTAAGTAACAGCATAGATTGTCTTCATTATTATAACATTTAGAAAAATAGGAAACACGTTGAATCAGATCACGGTAATACCCTTTTAAACGAGAGGATATTGTGACCTGAAAGTATAGCGTGCCTGCCCCCATCCCTCAAATACAACCCTTTATATTGTTTCTAACTCTTTGGGTGATGGTATTCTCTACGAAAACTGTTTCCCACATTTATGCCATAGATATGTTTATTATTCACTGTTTATTATTTATGCTCTTTACCCGATGTTCTATACATTTGATCAAGCAATGTTTTAAAGTAGAAAATTAATTAATTATAAATAAAGTAGGTCTCTTCGATGCTTTATGCTATAAAAGTAAGGAGTGAAAGCAAAAGTCTATAGTATCACGTAATAAAGCTATTATATTTATTAAAAATATATATACTGCCTAAAGTGGATAGCTTTTATCCAACTTGTCAAAATACTTGGATAGATATAAATACTTTGTATGATACCATAGTAGGTGATTAGGTATACTCAGCATTAATACTTATATATTACTATTACAATCTTATAATACTAAGGCGAGTGAAGAGTACTATATAGCAAAAGCAACACGTACCCCAAAATTAATTGGAAGTTCTAAAGTCGATAGTCAAGCTGGATAAAGTTGGCAATACTTAGATCAAGTAGACAAGATGGGTGAAAATATCATGTCTGATGCTCGAATAGGCTTACTGGCTCATGCTCTAAAAGTACTAGTTAATATTAGTTATTATTATGGTTGACCGTAATCCTGAACTTATTCTACCCTTCGATAGTCATTGGGAAACAATATCTATAACCTTACATAAGAATTATTATAAAATGACCCTATATATTTACAACAAAAATATTCATATCAGTATAAGTATCATTGAACATGACAGTGGTAAAATTTATATATTAATAGTAGTATTGGTGAATAATCTATTAAAGTATACATAAAAAAAATATACCATTGGAAGATAAGAGGGAAAGTAATTGATTAACTGAATACAATAAATATATTTTTAGTCATCATACTTATTCTTGATCACACAATTTTTCTCAGAATAATCCTTCCTCAGAACTGATAGATCTGATATTAAAAGCTTATGTAATGTATATCATTCTATTACTTGTATATATATATAATTATAGTGATACTTATATATATAATGTATTATATATATATATATATATAAATTAAACACTATCATAATAGTATAAATCTAGTAGTAGAGAGTGTCATATATGATTCAGTTAGTTTCAGAGAATCTTTCTCATGTTATAGTTAACCTTGAGTCAGTTGAATATGATAAGTCCAAAATTTGACAAAACATTATTGAGGATTAATTGGAGTATGTCAATAAAAAGCTACTGTGAAAAAGACTATATATTTACTCATTAAAATGACCTTCAAATCTAAATTATACTCTAGAAAATATACAAGAGTAGAATTCTAATAAAGCATTAGATGTAAACAATGATAAATCGTACGGAAATCTAAAGTATTAAACACAGTCATAGAGAGAATATCCCATCTATCCTATAAATATTCTCAAAATTGTCTCAGATCTCATACACAATTACGAGCTTTGACCTCCTTCTCACTACAATGTAAATGATATGATGCGAGATTATAATTTTACATGCTCTTTAATTAAATTAACAACAATAAATAAATATCCATCACCATCTACAAACAATACATCTAAAAGCGCGGATTTTAATTGAAGATAGTGCTCTCTTATAATTTTATTTTATTTTACAAAAACAATTTTTTTTGAAAAAATGGAGTAATTTATTTGTTTTTTAATCATGCATCGTGCTTTAGTTTTCCTCTTAAAGTGAGAGTTCCATTTTGTATCAAAATTCTATAGGTAATAAGCAATCGAGTGATGAATTATGTATAATTTTTTAGTTATTTATTTAATAAGAGTATTCTTTTTTGATAAGAGGAATTGTGCACGACTTAGCAATTCTGCTAATATCTCACAATCATGTATCATGGCTATAGTGCTATAAAATTACTGTCACTACGACGATTCTATATCAAATATATTAACTGTATTATTCATTATTATATGATGTCGATGATAATTATGACTTTCTTTCATTCTCTCAGTTTTCATTCATTACATCTCATTTACTAACACTTTGATTAAGAATAAGTGAAGGATTTAATAATGTGATTGAATGGTATTGCCTAGTTCTATTTTAGTGTATCTCAATATAAGATTTGTGATATTATCTTATTCATCTATATGGTATTTATTATTGTTTACTGTGCTAGATACAGTGTATTATCATATCTTATTTTGACTATCCTCAGGGAGTGGACACTTGATAGATACTGATCTTTTATGTTATGTCTCATTGGATTATTTATTATTTAGCTATATTATTTATCATCAGTTTGTGCTTAAAATCTCATGTATTATACATCATGCTCTATAGTCTCACCTTCTTAGCATAACATGAATGTTATGCAATACATAATTTATACATTTTTTAATGCGTGAGCTCAATTGAGGTAGCAGAAGTAATTAATATTATTCTCTAGTTAATGATTGTATTTTTAATGTATGTAATTTTTTAGGTTGTGATATTGCTATTTTATTTCATTGATTAATATATATGTCGCTAATACTAGTTATTAATACGTTACTAACAAATAATAGATTATAATACATTATTTACATGTTTACTTAGATTAAAGTAGATTGTTGATAATACCGAAACTTCTGATTTACTAGGTTTACTACTATCTTATCTACAATTAGATACAGAAATGCAAAGGAAAAGACAATGTGATTACTGCTATACTGAGATGTCACGTTTGGATGCTATGAATTGAGTAAGGATATATAGTTTTAATAGTCTAGATAAATTTAGCAGTGCAAAATATTAAATTATATACGTATAGTACGTGAGATCATTAGGTAAGTTTAGAAGTAATAATATACTTGTTTATGTAATTTCTCAAACTCAATGCCTAGTAATAGTCATATAATACTTGCATTATATTATAATAATATTATTATATCTAAATCTAATATTTCTATTCTAAGACACGTAGCTATTGAGAACTGTCCCTTATATGCAAACAAAGAAAGGTTTATATATTTTAGACAATGAGTCAAATTTATGCCATAGTTTAGTAAGGCTACAATCTTAGGTATGGACCATCTATATCTTAATTATTTTCCTAATCCAATCCCTTTATTAATCAATACTCAAATAAAGAAGTATCACGTGAATTTATAGTAATATCAACACCGATAATCTTTAAGGCACTCACTCTTCTGCAATATATCCGTCTTTGATTGGGGTTTCTATAGCTTCATATTTCAGTACTGGTTCTTCATGGATATCCCCAGTACATCTTTGGCCAAGTGGTCCGCTAAAGCTTGTTGGTCCAGTTGTTACATCATCAAGTTTTCTGAAGAGAGCTCTTAATGGAAGTTCATTCTGATATAGCGCTCATAACCCAAAGTGTGCAAGTTTCTTCCCAGTAATTCTTCAAGTTTTACTACTAAACCACTCTTTGGGCCTGTATTTGTAGGTGTATTATCAAGAAGAATATAACCTCATTGAAATAAGTGCCAATGCTACTAAATTTACTGTATGAGTAAGTAATTAACTGATAACTCTAATAATACTTAGCTGTCTAGTGCTTACCTTCTTTCCTGCCACCTCTTATTCTTGAATTCTCTCATACTTATCTGTGTTTCCTGTGAATTTAATCTCCCTTACTACTTTAAAGCCTGCTAGTTATACGTGTGCTCATATCTTAGCTAATTTGCCTGAGCTGGTAGAAGTTTTATGGTCAGTGCTAACGCTCTATAATATCACCCTCTCCTGATGAAATTAATAGAAGGCTTCGCCCTGATGTAGTGGTATAGGTAAATAACTGTTAATAAGTACCAGAAATGAGGACTATAGTTTACGATATATTTAGTATTTAATGAGTATATCTACTCCTCCAGAATATTATTTCCCCATCTTCATACTATGTATTAAATGTATTTACTAAAGATATGAATATTTGATATGTAATACTATTACATAATACGACAACTTCTGTTTACCACCAACTTCCTACATTAGGTTATAATAGGTGTTATATATATCTTTATATGTTATGAATGTATTTTTATTAAGTCTACACCTTTCACAACCACACCTTATATGTGACAAAGTTAAACTGATCATAATTTGTATGTGATTAATCATCTTAGTATATATATGCCCTTTATACCTTTATGCTCTATCTATTTATTGCATTTTATTGTATATAATATTTAATGTGTATTAGTATATAGTTACCAATATAATATATGGTTACTCAGTTAAATGCCTTATAATATTGTATCATAGAAGTAGAAGAACAATCATCTCTGAATCAACAATATATTATCACTAATATATGATTGTAAAAATCTTAGGCATATATCTTCAGTATAGCCACATATAGTTTATGGTGAGTACTAACATTTCTAGTTTATAGTATACCATACATCAGTGATACTAAAATTAAGAATTAGAAATATTTGTTAATATAAAAGTATATGAGTTAATATATAGTACTAACAAACTAATATAATATAATATTAAAGTCAAAAGATAATTAACCTTACGTCCGGAGAAGGTGAATTTACTATTTACTTACCTTATTTGAGTGTCCCTGAGTTATTAACATTACCGTAAATATGTTAAATAACTATTAGTGTAACTTGTTAAATTTTTATTATATATACAAGCATAAATATTTTCATTTAAATATGATAGTATGAAGAAAACATTAAATATTTAATTGTTATAATAATAATATATATAATATGAAAATAGAACATTATTTAATTTGTAAAGAAATATATTATTTAATTATCGAATCTCAGAAAGCAACCTCACCCACCCCTAATCTCTTATTTAGATAGCTATATAAATCTTCAGAGTGAATTTACATTTAACTATATTAGTTACATTATACCTACTAAGTCTTTATTGCACAATATTTTCTTCCCCCGATATAATAATCTATTATACTTTATCACATTTCGGAGAAATCATTTGTGAGCATCTCAGACAATAATTGAATTGCGACAGGAAGAATATATTGATTACTATTCGCCAAATAGCAAATCATGCCCCAATTTATATTACGTCCCGATAGATATTATCATAAATATGTATTCGTACTATAATAGTAATATAACCTGAGAGTAGAATGTTCTAATAATAACTTCATATATAATTATATAATATTATACATCTCATAGACTAATGTAGTCTACTATGTTGACACCCAATTATCTTAAAAAACCTCTTTTTTTGTTTTTAACATGAATAAATTTGGTATATTAGGTCTGGTATTATACTCTAGGTAAAATCAATAACATTTTTCAGTTTTAACTTGATTAGTACTGACTACTGAAAACTTCCTGGTTTGTCCTTAGTTCATAATAAAATAAGTCTTAAAATTTTATTTTATTTTTATCCTCAATACAATAGAATAATACTCGATCTCGTCAATATGATATATATGCCCAACCTCTTCAGTGATTATATACAACATCCGGATAGGTGCTGCAATATATATATTATATATGATATATATATATATTATATATATATATACTATATATTAATATACTATATATATATATATATTATATTAATATATTTATTAATATATAATTCTTAATATAATATATATTATATATATATATATATATATTATATATATATTATATATATATATATATAATATATATATAATAATAATATATATAATATAATATATATTATAATATATAGATATATATATATTGAGACAGGACACTAGTTCGAATGAATTATGCTACTGAAAGAAGGTATGGTAGCAAATAATATCATGCGAGACCGTTTCTTGTTTGAGGAAAAAATAAAAAATTTTAAGACTTATTTTTTGAAAAGGACAAACCAGGACAGTTTCAGGTAGCCCAGAGTTAAATTACGGAACAATGTTATGTTTCCGCTTATAATACCCAGACCCCAATTTCTGTGTTAAAAAACAAAAAGAGGTGTTTAAGAATGCGTCCAATGGACAATAGTCTATGAGATGTATAATGAGAATATAGGGGAAAGGGGGGGGCATTTTTCCTTTCCAAGGTATATACTCATTAGACGACATTTGAACTCGGAGTAAAATTGGGCATGAGTTTGTGGCGAAATGCATCAATTCTTCCTGTCGAAAATCATTTATGTCGGATGCAAATGATTTTCTCCAAATGTGCATAAAGTATAAGATTTCGGGGGAAGAAAATGCTGCATAAGACTGGGGATAAATGACAATGGAAATGTAATCCTCTGAAGTTTTAGCTCAAAGAGATTGGAGGTGGGGGGTGCTTTTCGGGAATTCGAATTAATATTTTCTTTACAAATTATTATATTCATATATTAATATTAATATATTAATAACAGGAAAGATGTTCTCTACTTTCATATTTATATGATGAACAAGTATTACGTATGGAAAATGTTGAGTTACCAGATATTTCGGATGTAACTTCAGAGCCATCACAGTGGAGTAGTAAACTCACCTTCTGCGGACGAGGTAATTATCTTTTGACTTATTCATATTATATTAGTTGTGTCTTAATTTAATATACTTTTATACAAATTTCAATCTATTTTAGCAAGAAGATGTATGGATACCAAACGAAATGTGTTCAACAGACTATAGCACACTGAAGCTACCCAGATATGCTATGGAACTTGTCAGAGGTGATTGTTCATGAAATCAGACATTTACTGAGACCAGATATTGACAGTACTCACATAATGACCGATAAATGCAAAATAGATAGGGCAAAGGTAAAGGTCATATGCGAAGATGATGAATCACATACAAATATGCAGTTAACTTGCATAGGTGTGGATGGAAAGGTTGACCAAAAAAGTCTAACATATAAAGAAACACATTTACCTAATGGGGAGTTGGGTATCAAGAAGTGTGTTGAGTTACATCATCTGACATTTATTAGTGAAGATGAGAAAACTCAGAGTAGGTACCTGA
>JABUQX010091651.1:15000-23255 GCA_015478945.1 Trachelipus rathkii | reverse complement strand
ATTTCTATTTATCTGTACGGTTTTCCACAGATAAGAAGTGGCTGGAATCAATCCTTTCAATTTGCGAGGCACAAGAATGACAAAAAATACATATATATATATATATATTTATGCCAACTTGGCATCGTCCAGATTACTAATTGATCGGCGACGTCTTAACGGGTACAATTCCGCACCTCCAGCACTTGATGGATTGACCCTTATCACTTCACTGTCTCTAAACTATCTAAGCTTGTTAATCTCGATCTTGGGTTATTAGTGACATTAGTACTAGGTTAGATTTTTCAATGCTTCAAAATGACTGTCCAATTTCCTTTTGAAGTTTGATCCACCGTCTTTCTTAATAACACCTTTTAGCCTTGAATCTTGACTTTAGCTAAACTTGACCGTACCTTTTATTAAATACCTCTTCATTCTAAATTGAATGGACTGTCCTCATGGCTCTTCCTCTACCATGACCTGAATAATTATCTGGGTCAGAGAGGTCGGACCTATCAGCGGTTTTAGACTGTGTCCTCACCCATGTAAGCTAAGCTCATACTCCTCCAACTGGATGAGTAAGCAGCTCGGACAGAATTATCCTTTCTCTGCATTTTACCTAAGTGCAGTAATCTGTGCTCATTCTTAACCTCTCAAAATTGAGGGAGCAATGGACCTAATTAGTCCTAATCTGATTCTTCTATATATTGACACAAAATATAGGTCATTATTACCTAAAAACGTACACACACATCTCACGTGTACACTTACATACTTAATTTTAAAATGATTTGTTAATAATATTTTTTTCTCAGCTTAAATAAGCCTTGGCACTTTATATTGACTAAAAATACTAATTTTCCTATATTTCAGGCACTTCATATATATATAAATATATATATATCTACAATTATGAATGTATGTATGTATAAAACAATAAAACAACGTATGTTATAAATACAACATTAACATTAGTTTTCGGCACTTTTGTAAGTAAATTAATATATTGTTTGGCAAATCCTATATCAGCAAATTAATATGTATACCTACATTAGTATAAGATAATTAATATTTCGGCATTCCGTATACATTAATACAGTGACTTTAATTCCTTCGAGTTAGTACGTTAATAATATGTTAAATGCCTTCTATATATATAAATATGAAAATTAATATTTTATTTTAGGCAAATCTTTTGCAAATAAATTCGTATTTTCGGCAAATTTTTTTTTTGTAATTAAATTATTACTATATTTTTAGGCAATCTTTATTTATAAAATATAAATAAATACAAGTAAAAATTAGCTAAAATATGTCGTAGCTATTTCCTTTTAAGATCTACGTTAACTGTGATTAGCTATATTTAGCGATTGACACGAAACCCTTAAAATTTGGATTAGATACAGAGAAAAGTATTTTTCATCTTTTGTGCCGTGGAGCATTTTGGTAGGTAACTATATCTTTGAGTTGAAATTCGTACCTTAGAATTTTGGCAACTCAAAAAAAAAATTTATAAACTTATAAATATATTTAAGCATGAATTTGGGCCTTAAAATTTTGGCAACTCAAAATTTACAAATACGAGAGAATAAAAATTTTATGCCTTAGAATTTTGGCAGCTCAAAAATTAGAATTATAAAAGTAAAATATTTTAAATAAAAATTTAAAAATTTTAGAGAATGTAAAATAAAAATATATTAAAATATGTAAAAAAAATATAAAAATATTTATTATTTTAAATAAATATTAATTAAATATTAAATAAAAATTAAATAAGTACACTATATAAATATGTTTAGGTAGAGTCGTTAGGTGTTTTACTAATTGATGACAACATACTCTACACGCGATGATACCACATTATATGACGAGCGTTGCGACGCCACGCTATCCAAACATTCTTCTTGTGAAAGTTTCTTCCTTGCTTTCTCTCGCCTGAGGTTCTTCTTTCACCTTCGCGGTCCGATCCGCTTTCATCATGCGCGGCTTTTTGCCTATTCCGATGAATATGACCGATTACTTTAGGTACTGTATTGCTCTCTCTTTTAGGGCTTATTTCCCTTTTGCCGATGGTACAGTACTTCTCTAATTTAGAAATAATATATTCTTCGTATTCTTTATTGCTTTCTTCGTCAGAGCTTGGTGCAATGCGGCACTCTTCCGTTGTTTCTTTCGGAGCTATTATACAGGGATCATGATCATCCCAATTAGTATGGTACGAGGTTTGAGTAAAGACTCCTTCATTCTCGTTTAAATTTTCATCAGAGGGTGATCTATCATTCTCCTCAGCATCACCTTTGCCATTTAAGGTTGAGATTTCACTCTCTGCTGACCAATTATTTACTTGGTATACTTCTCTAGGATTACCCCTTCTGTTTTGCCTACAGGCAGATCTGTATTGCCTACCTCTTTCAGATTGATTATTATTTCTTCTTCTACCTTCAAATCTTCTTCCAAATCTTCTTTCTACTCCTCTTCTAGGAGGGTTATTTTGTTCTGAATATTGCAATGGCTTTCTCTTGGTAATTACTTTCTTAAATCCACCTTTAATTCTGCTATTTGTCTGTTCTCTGCCTTTTCTATCCTTATAGCTATTTGAGTCGTGATCTCGATAACTCTTTGGATATTCTCCGTCTGAATATTCGTGTTGATATTCACTCTCACTTTGGTCTATTTTATTTACTTTCGCCTTCATTATATCATACAATTTGATTGAGGTTCCTGACGTTTTAAATGCGTTTCTCATGGTTTGATCTCCTATTTTTATTTGTATCATGTTGCCACCTATTTCTATGTCATAGTTTTCTCCTATAATTTTATCTTTTACTTCTCTTCTTTCCCCATTATTTTCTTCTCCCTCTCTCAATTCTTTTGTCATAAATTTCTCTTCTTCCCTTTTTGCACTTCTAGCTTCTCTATAGTCTTCATTCCACTTTTGTACTTGGTTCTTTATCTTATTTAAACTATATTTATCATTAAACCAACTTAAGTTGCTTTCTTCTTCTTCTTCTACTCCATCTCTATAATTTTCATTCTTTTCTGCCATCGTTCCTTAACTGTTTACTCTTGGCAATAATATATGAAAATTTAACACTGTTTGTCTCTGGTTTGAGTGGTTACAATCACTACCGTTCGGAGATGCTTAATTCACTCTATAATCAAATCTTTTAGGCCTAGCTGTCCGCTGGGACAATTGCTATTTAGCCAGTAGAGCCTTATGCTACTTAACAATTTGTGGCTCTCTTTTATCCTACTTTACTTTTCTTATCACTCTTGACCTTTTTTCCTCCGACGAACTTTTCCATCTCATCTCTTCTTATATAAATATATATATTCATATATATATATAATACTATTATATATATATATATATATATATCCATATATATTATTATATATATATATATATACCTAACTATATATTTGTCTACAAATATATGTGACCTTCTAAATATATATATATATATCAGGGATAAAACAATATATAATTGTATATATATATTGGGAAAAACAAAAAACAATATAACTATATATATATATACTAACTATATATATATATATATAGATATATTACCTTATAACTATACTTACTCAATCACCTATCCCTCTATTTCTACTGCAGAAAGGGTTGGAAGTTTGGTGAGAAAAAAAAATTAATTGTGGTCCCAAGGGTGTGAAATTAAGTTAATTAGATTTTAAGAGTGTTTAATTAAATTTTAAAGGAATGTCTTCCGCCTGCGGTTGTCTCAAACGCACATATCGTTTACTTTCGTCTAAAAACAACTGAATATTTAGTACTTGAAATTCATATTTGAAGCGGAAACGGCGTTTTTGTCGTTTCTGCTCTATTTAAAAATTGTTGAGAGAGTGAGAGAGAAAAAAAAAAAGTAAGGTTCTTTTAATTCCTAACTTCAATAAAAATTTAAACTTTTTGAATCTTGTCTATGAACTCCATACATCATACACACACACATGTGTGTCAAAATTTTTATTATGGAGGGTGTCTTTCAACTATTATATACTATATATATATAATATATAATAATTATATATATATATATATATATAAATACTATATATATATTATATATATATATATATATATATATATATATATAATATATACTATATATATCATTATATATATTATTAATCATATTTGCGATTATGAACAAGATTGCTTTACGCAGAAAATATTCTTAAAATATCTTGAGACAGGAAATGAATACCGGATATCGCTACGATAGTATTTTGTGTCTTGACTTTTGTCAACAAAGGATTCTCTTTCATAAATGAAATTCTTTATTCAAGTGAAATAATGTTTATAAAAGTGCTTTCTTTATATTATTTTATAGTTAATTTCTAGAAAAATGAAAGTGTCTATGAAATTTACTTTTCTTTCACTTTATATATATATATATATATATAATTCTCCTTTTTATTTTATTAAATATAGTTTGCGTTTTTACTATATGCAATTTTTAAGGGATTTCTTAGAAAGTGGTTTTCTTTTTAGTCAACATGAAGAGAAAGTTTTATAAAAGATTTAAAAATTTCTTTATAAATGCTTCGTGTTTTTAAGAATACAAGTGAAATGTGATACTTTAAGCGTATTAAGCGTTTTTACATACGTGCTTGTAAATGAAGTGTCTTGTATTTGAATTGTGCTTTCTGTATTTAGAAAGTTTATAAAAAAATTTTTATAAAGATAAAATTTCTTTGTTATTTGTTCTGTTGTGTTATTTTACAACAAGTGAGATTTGACTAGTGATTTTTATTGAGAGGCAATAAAAAATTTGATTTTTAAAATTTGCTCTAGGGGATATTTTTATGGAAGAGAGGATTACTGCAGGATATTTCCCTTTACTCCGTAAGGTAATTATAAAGATACTTATATATATATATATATATATATATATATATATAATTATATATATATATATATATATATATATATATATATATATATATATATATATATATATATATATATATATTATATATATATATATTGCAAATTTTTACTTGTGACCTGTATCACAAGTATAGGATATAGATACAATAAAAATGAGAGAATGAACACACAACCTCTTTGATCTTTCGCTGGCCAATTTCCTGTGCCTGTTTTGGAATGGTAAAAATGTTGTTTAGTCCTCTGGGTTTCTTGTTTCCTTATTCTGTAGCACATAAAAGGGTTTCAGCTGAAAAGGTTTTTCAGGTCCTCTTGATAAATAAATGACTTTTTCGGGAGTTTATTTGTCTGATGCCCCGCGAAAAAATTTTTATGGCAGCTTTTGTGATCAAATTTTGACGGATTTTCTTTTCAGATTTTTGATTTTTTTCATCAGTAGTTTCTACTAGTTCCTTTTCCCGGACGTACTAGTCTGTACTGGTCTATACTGGTCTGTACTAGTCCCTTTATCGGACGCCAGATTTGACGAGGGCGTGACGGTTATAATTGTAGTTTGAAGTTCCCTGTGATGATAGGACTATAATATTAAAAGTTTTCTATTAATTTTTGCACGTCATTCTGTACGTTGCAAACTACTATTATTATTATTGATATATCTTTTTCTGATATCAAAAGTTTCAGCTTCTTGAAGTCTTGCTGCTATGTGTACACAGGACGTGTATATATATTTATATATTATATTATTTTCTATCTAGAGTAAATGTTTTATTCCGCTGGAGTTTTGATTAAGTCAAGAAGTCTTTTTGGTTCGGGTATTTAGCCCTTAAGGTTCAGATTTTCTATAGCGGAATTCATTAACCGTCGCACCTCTCTTTTAATGAAAAAAATGAAAGATAACTCCAGATCTCTCATTCCAAGCTGTGAATGCTTCTCGACTGCCCTTTCATACGGTTTGTCAAAGACCAATTCTCATAAATTAATTTATTAAAATTTATTTATATTGTCATATATTTTCTTGTGGTCTAACAATCACACATTTTCGTTTTACTCTATTATTTCAATGGACTAGTTTGTACAGTTCTAATTTATCAGTATTTAATAACTTGCAAATGTTTATAACAAAATTTATTTCAGAATTTATATATTTGTATTTTTATTAAATGAAAATTCAAATCATAAAATGAACATAGACTATGAAATTAGAGTTTGAATACATAGCATAACCAAACTTAACAATGTCGAAGTGAATTTCGAAAAAAAAAAATAAACATAACAAACATTGAAACAAAACCCAGAGGAGGTTCGTTAGCTGAAAAAATTAAAGTAAACACGTTCTAGAAATTTCACTGAATTCCATTATATATATATATATACGTATATATATATATATTTGTGACCACGTATATATATATATATTGTATATATATATATTACATAATGTTCGTGGTAAAGTTCACTGAATTATATTTATATATATATATAATATATATATATATATATATATATATATATAAATAATATAAATATATATATATATAATATTATATTATAGTATATATTATATATCATAATATATATATATAATATATATATTTTATGTATATATTATTATTCGTTACCAACATATCTACTATATAAATTTTGCTTGCTTTCTTTGTATGTTAAATTGTCAATTGAAATAATATCGCTTTACCGTCGGTTTTTATTTTTATTATTAATAATATTATTGTTATTATTATTATTATTATTATTATTATTATTATTATTATTATTATTATTATTATTATTATTATTATTATTATTATTATTATATATTATTATTATTATATATTATTATTACTTATTAAATAAAATTTGATTGAAAATGAACTTTGACAATTAAATGTTTTTAGAAGTTTAAACTGTGCTTTCGAAATACTTTTCGAAAGGACTTTCTACTTTATGTAAAAATAACCTTTAAAAAATAAAATTTCAAAAATTTTAATGCAATTAAAAATTAATTTGATTTGTAAAAAATAAAAAAAAATGAAAATTAGTATTTTTTCTAGGAAAAGTTTCAGTTAATAATTTTAATAATAATAATAATTATTAATGGTTTATTCTACTTACGACTTTTATTTTCGGTTTGTCTTCTTGAAAGTACTTTTCTAAGTGTACGGTGCGGGGCCATATACGGTTATAATATATATAATTTATTTATAATATAATATTGAATCGATTTATATCTAATGTAACAAATTCAATATTTAAATATATCCAATATGTTATATCCAACATAATATATTTAATATATTTATATATTAAATAAAGTTTGAGTTTTAGCTTTCAAGCTTTTAAGCTTCGTGAGCTTAATTTTTCTAAGTTTTAAAAATATTACGAAAATTTTGAATCGATTTTTTTCTATGTTCACTACAAAAGAATACTTTAAAATATTTCGTTTTTAGCGCTTTACGTTAAATTTAAAGTTACTTTGAATTCTATTTATTTCTTTTTAAATGGTTAATTTGCAGCGAGAGAATGAGCTTTAGCTTCGGTTCCTCGTCTTTTATACTAATTAGGTTAGTCAATCTGGGATTCCATAGGATGTATATCCTGTGGGTGATCTTAAGAATCTTGTGAAATAGGAAATCAAATTAATAATTTATAAAAGAAATTTGTTTATGAAAAACTGATTGAGCAATGGGAAATTTCTAAATAATATTCTCACGCTATTAATAATTTTCTCACGGTATTCCCAGTGGGTTTTACCGTTTCAACATTGGGATTTTTATATGAAATAATATAATTTTATATTTAATTGATAATCTGTTGTTTAGAAATATTTCCAGATTAAGCCAATCGCTTTCATTATATATATTATATATATATATATATATATATATATATATATATATATATATTATATATATATTGATATATATATATTATATATATATATTATATTATATATATATATATATATATAATATAATATATATATATAATATATATATATATTATATATATATAATATATATATATATATATTATTATATATTATATATTATAATTAATATATATATATTTATATATATATATAATATATATATCATATATATATATATATATATATATATTATATAATATATATATATATATATATATAGTTATATATATATATATATATATATTTATATATATATAATATATATATTATATATATATATATATATATATATATATAAGATATATATAATATATATATATATATATATATATATATTAATATATATATATATAATATATATCAGCGTATTATATTAGGTGACATCTTTATCTGCAAACGTATGATGCTTACATAAAAACGAATACATTTTTTAAATCA
>JABUQX010091651.1:0-10000 GCA_015478945.1 Trachelipus rathkii | reverse complement strand
ACATTAACAAAGTCTCCATACTTAACAACAGAAAGTTACCTAGCACAGCGTACAAGAACTAACCTATTCACACTTTTCAAGCAATTCTCTAACATATCAATGTTCAATTTGACATTAACACTATTGGATTTTACCGTCGCATTTCGAGTAGTATCATTTCGATAACATAGCACAAAAAGGAGTTCTTTATCATACTAACCAGCGAATATGCTAACATAAGAATGTTTCACATAATAATAGCTAATCATAGATCATATGAGACTAAGAAAATAAATGTTACAATTCAACCTAACACACTTACACAGGAATAAACTGTTAACATTAACAATAAACTGTTAACATTAACAAAGTTCCACACACTTAACACCGAGTAAAAGTAACTAACTTGCCATGAAAACGTAACTTTTTCATATTTCAGCAGTATCTCTAACATATTACAGTTAATCTTACAGTGACACAAGATAACATTTAGCAAAAATGTATCATAAACTGTCCGATTATCAATACCAAAGAAACCATCGAAATTTATATGGCCTAACGTAAACAAAGGTTTTACATATCATAGTATATATTTAACAGAAAATTTATCATAACCTTACCTAATATCATAATCCCCAACGAATAATAGCAAACACTACTTATTGATCTAATGATTCAGATCACATATCGAGTATCATTTCGGGTAAACATAGTACAAAAATAAGTTCTTTATATACTAAACCACCGAATATATGCTAAAGTAACATTGTTTTCACATTAATAAGCCTTAACATAGCATACAGAACTAAGAATAATAATGTACAATGACAAAACTAACACACTTACCATACGAAATAAACTCTAACATTAACAAATTCCATACTTAACAACAGCAAAGTACCTAGCACAGCGATAGCAAAACGAACCATTCACACGTTTTCAAGCATATCTCTAACATATCAATGTTAATTTTACATTAAGACTATTGATTTACGTAGCATTTCGAGTTTCATTTCGGATAAACATAGCACAAAAAGGAGTTCTTAATATACTAACCAACGAATATATGCTAACAGTAACAATGTTTTCACATTAATAAAGCTACATAGCATCATATGAACTAAAAAAATAATGTACAATGATAAACCTAACACACCTTATGCACGAATAACTGATTAACATAAACAAAGTGCCTCACCTTAACACGCCGCTAAGTAACTAACATGCGCTACAAAAACGCTAACCATTATACTTTTTTTCCAAGGCACATACTCTAACATGTCTAACGTTTAATTTGCAATGACAGTAAATTTAACAAAAAAAACATTATCATAACCTTGTCTAATTCATCATACAGACCAACGAATAACGGTAAACATAACAAAGTTTTCCAAACATAACATCTGAAAAATAAGTCTTTGAATAAAATTTCATAGTAAATTGAATTAGTTTACTGATTTTAAAAGCAGTAAAAATCAAGTTAAATCAGTAAATCAACCATCAAACCCCTTCCCCACCTCTCCCCCAATGACCTTTTATCTATTGATCATATTTGATATATTGATCATGTCTCAATTTCGAGTATCATTCTCGGATAAAAGCATAACACAAAAAATAAATTCTTTATTTACTAACATCGAATATCATGCCTAACTTAACAACGTTTTACATTAAAAAGCTAACGATAAACATAACCTAACTAAAAATATAATGTACAACGACAACCTAACACACCAAAACACGTACGAATAAATTTCCCTAACATTTAAACAAACTTCCGCACTTCAAACAGTAAAGCACCTAACACTTCGTACAAAACGAACCTATTTCACCTTTTTTCAGCATATCTCTAACATAACAATGTTAATTTTACATTAACATCGTAATACTTTAACAAAAATATAGCCAAACCCTGTCTACATCATTCAATTACGACAACGAATATAGTGCTAACGTAACAAATTTTTTACACCAACTTAGTAATATTAACAAAAATTCATCATAACCTCGACTAAATTATCATAATCCCAAGACTAATTGCAACCATAACAGAGTTATTAACAAAATAACAGAAATAACAAAATTTATCCTTAAACATAACATAAAACATAAGTTCTTTGAATAAAATATCAAGTTAAAGGCGTAATAGATTTACTGATTTTAAAGCAAGGTAAATCAGAAATCAGTTAAATCAAACCGCCCATCCCTGCAGTCCCCTACCCACCTACCCGCCTATGATCTATTGAAGTGTTGATTAAAGTCGAATTTCGAGTATCATTTTAGGATAAACATAACATTAAATAAGTTTTTATATGACCGACCTACGAATATTATGCTTACGCCAACAGAAGTTTTACCATCAATAAAGGCTTAACATATCATAACCTGAACTAAAGAACTATAATGATAAAAAATTCGAGATTTTGAGTTAAATTGCGTTATGAATAATTTTTCTAAGAGTGTGAAATTCCCTACTGTATCAAAAGGTAAAGTGGCTAAACATTTCATTACAATAATCGATAGATTCCCACTTTCATATACGGCAACACGGTAAAGCCTTATATCTAACAAAACCCTAACAAAGTGACCAATCTATCAAAGTACAGCATCTTGAACTATGAATTGACACTATCTTCATCAAAGTGTCACTCGTGTTGAAACATCATTTGAAACTATGAATAAACGTAGACAATTAGCAAAATTCTCGGCAAACCTAACATTACTCAACAAAAAACTTAACATAGACTCACGTTTCTAACACTCTCGTCAGTTAACACAGTAATATCTACAAAACTCATCATTTCTCTAACAAATCAGTTTTAATTTCACACTATCATAGTAATATTTAACATAACATACCTAAATTACGAATAAACAGTTTTCATTAACGGCAAGAGTATCTATAAACACATGACCTCCCGAGAGAAAACCCAATGGGATGCGCCCCTTGAAAGGAGGGGTAAGGCCCAAAAACCCGCTTACACCCCTTCGGGGTGATCCCCCCTCTCAGGATTCACACCCTATCAAAGGGGTGCCATCCCATTGGGTTTTTCTCTCAGAGGTGATGTGTTGCTATAAGATACTCTTGGTTAATGAAAACTGTTTATTCGTAAGTTAGGTATGTTAAGTTAAATATTACTATGACAGTGTGAAATTAACACTGATTTGTAAGAAATGAGAGTTTTTATAAGATACTACCTGTGTAACTGAACGATTATTGTGTTTGTGATTTGAAACGTTTCTAGGTTAAGTTTTTGTTGAGTAATGTTAGGTTTGCCCGAGAATTTTGGTAATGTCTACGTTTATTCATAGTTGAAATGATGTTATACCCGAAACGAGTGACACTTTGATGAAGATAGTGTCAATTTAGTTCAAGATGCTGGTATCTTTGATAGATATGATCACTTTGTTAAGGGGTTTTGTTAGATAATAAGGCTTTACCTGTTGCCGATATGCGGGAAAAGTGGGAACATTATTCATACGCAATTTATGTTAGGTTTGCATTTGTACATTATATTCTTATTTCAGGTTATGATATGTATAGCTTTTATATTGATGCTAAAACTCTGTTGCGTAAGCATATATTCGTAGGTCGGGATATAAAGAACTTATTTTTATGTTATGTTTATCCAACATATGATACTCGAAATATGATTGAAATCAACACTTCAATAGATCATAGGCGGATGTGGGTGGGTAGGAGACTGCAGGGAATGGGCGGTTTGTGTTACTGATTTATATTTATGCTTAAAATCAGTTAAACTACTACGCTTTACTGTTGATATTTTATTCAAAGAACATTTTTATGTTATTCAGGATTAAAATTTGTATTTTTGTTAATGTTTGCAGTTAAAACTTGTTATGTTTTCACATTAGTCGCTGAGGGATTATATATTTAGACGAGGTTATGATGGATTTTGTTAAATATTACCAAGTTGATGTAAAAATTGTTAGTAGCATTATATTCAGTTTCAGTATGATGATTATAGACAGGGTATGCCTAAATTTTGTTAAATATACGATGTTAATGAATTTACATTGTTATGTTAGAGATATGCATGAAAAATGTGGGAATAGGTTATCGTTTTGACGAGTGTTAGGTACTGTTAGTGTTTATACTTTTGTAAGTGCCGGAAGTTTTAATGTTAGGTAAATTTATCGTACGTGTGGTGTGTTAGGTTTGTGTTGTACATTATATTCTTATTAGTTCAGGTTATGTTAGCTTTATTTATGTAAAAACGTTGTTACATTAGCATATATTCGATGGTTAGTATATAAAGAACTTATTTTTGTGTTATGTTTACCCAAAATGATGACTCGAAATGTGACATGAATCAATAGATCAATAGATCAATAAGATCAAAAGGCTCATGGGAGGGAAGTCGGAGGGGTTGATGGTTGATTACTGATTTACTGAATTTACTGCTTTAAAATCAGTAAACTTACAATTACCAAGATATTTTATTCAAGGAACTTATTTTTATGTTATGTTGGATAAAACTTTTTATGTTTACAGATTATCGTTGGTCTGTATGATAATTAGACATGGTTATGATAATTTTTTTTGTTAAAAGATTACTGTGTCAATGTAAAATTAACGTTAACATGGTTGGAGATATGCTTGGAAAAAGCTATGAAATGGTTACGTTTTGACTAACGCAATGTTTAGTTACTTACTTGGTGTAAGTGTGGAACTTTGATTAATGTAACAGTTTTATTCTGAGGTAACATTGTGTAGTTTATGCGTTTGCTACATTATTTTCTAGTTTCATTGAGCTATTTAGCTTTGACTTAATGCTGAAAACATATACGTATGTTAGCACTATATTTCGCTGCGTTAGTTATTATAAAGAACTCATTTTTTGTGCTATGTCTTATCGAATGATACTCGAAATGCTACGTAAATCAATAGTGTTAATGCTAAAACATTAAACAATTTGATATGTTAGAATATGCTTGAAAACGAAGTATGAATAGTTTACGTTTTTACGCTATGCTAGGTACTTTACTTACTGCTATTAAGTATGGAACTTTAGTTAATGATTAGTAGTTTATTTCGTGTGTAAAGGTGTGGTTACAGGTTTGTCATTGTACATTATTATTCTTAGTTCTGGTAATGCTTGTTAGGTTTATTAATGTGAAAACAATGTTACGTTAGCAAATATTCATTGGTTAGTATATAAAGACTTATTTTGTACTTATGTTTACCCGAAATGATACTCGATATGTTATCTGAATCATTAGATCAATAGATGTTTGCTATTATTTGTATGGGGATTATGATATTTAGTGTAAGTTATGATAAAATAAACTTTTTTGTATAAATATTACTATGATAATGTAAAAACCTTTGCTTACGTTAGCATATATGTCGATGGTCATGTATAATAATCGCGACAAGCGGTTATGATACATTTTTGCCTAAATTTACTTGTTTCAGATGTAAGATTAACGTTTAATGATGTTAGAATGCTTGAAAAAGTATGAATCAAGTTACGTTTTGCATGCATGTTCTTAGCTTTACTTTACTGCGTGTTATTAAGTGTGAACTATTGTTAATGTTAACATGTTTATGTTAATGTTAACAGTTTATTTCGTGTGTAAGATGTGTATAGGTTTGTATTGTCATTATTTCCTTAGTTCATATGCTGCTATGTTAGCTTTATTAATGTTGAAACTTTATTACGTTAGCATATATTCGTTGGTTAGTATATATAAAGAACTCATTTTTGTGCTTATGTTTATCCGAAATGAATTACTCGAAATGCGACGTAACATCAATAGATGTAAATGTAAAATAACATTGATATTTAGAGATATGACTTGAAAAAAGGTGTGATATGTTACGTTTTGCTACGCTGTGCCTATGGTACTTTACTTTGTTAAGTATGCGAACTTTGTTAACTGTTAGTAGTTTATTCGTGCGTAAGTGTGTTAGGTTTTGTCACTGCCCTCATTATATGGCTTATTCTGATATGTAGATGCTATGCTTACTTATTAATGTGAAAACAATGTACGTTGAACATATTCAGCTGGTTAAGTATTGTGATAAAGAACTTATTTTGTACTATGTTTATCCGAAATGGTTCTCGATATGTTACCTGAATCATTAGATCAATAGATCAAAAACGTCATGACAGGGATAGGAGGCGGGAGGGTCCGGTGTTTGATTTACTGATCTGATTTACTTATTTATTTCTTTTAAATTCGGTAAAACTATTACACTTTACTATGATATTTTATTCAAAGAAACTAATTTCTATGTTATGTTTGGATAAAACTGTTGTATGTTTGCAATTATTTGTTGGGAATTCATATTTTAGGCTAAGATATATAATTTTCTTAATATTACTTATAATAATGCCTAAGAAAACTTTGTTACGTTAGCAATAATTTCGCTGGTCTGTAGATTAACGGGACAAGGTTATGAACGATGTTTGCTAAAATGTTACTGATGTCAGTGTAAAGATTAACGTTAATATTTAGAGATATGCTTGAAAAAGTATGAATAGGTTACGTTTTGCATGCAATGTTTAGTTACTTTACTGGTGTTAAGTGTGGAACTTTGTTAATGTTAACAGTTTATTCGTTGTGTAAGTTGTGTTAGTTTGTCGTTTCTACATTATTTTCTTAGTTCATAGTTACGCTATGTTAGCTTTATTACGCGTGGAAACTTTATTACGTTTAGAGTATATTCGTGATCAGTATAGATAATCAACCAATGTTGTGATAAAATTTTTGCTTAAATATTTACTCATGTTAAATAAATTATAACTTGTTATGTTACGAGATATGCCTGACAAGTGGAATAGTTTACGTCTTTGTGTGCTATTTTTAGTTACTTTACTGTTGTTAAGTGTGTGGAACTTTTTTAACGTTAACAGTTTATTCAGGTTTAAGGTGTGTTAGGTTTGTCGTTGCTGATATATTATAGTTTCAGATGACGCTAAGGAAGCTTTATTAATGTGAAAACTTGTTAACGTTAGCATATATTCTTTGATCAGTGTATAAGAATTGATTTTTATGTATGTTTTATCCAAAATAATATCGAAATGTGACTTGAATCAATAGATCAGAATAGATCAATAATCATTATGATTGGGTAGGAGGGTATGGAGGGCTTCTTGATTTACTGATTTACTAATTTAGGGTATGTAAAAACGATTTATACTAAAGAAAAATATGACCTGAATCAATAGAATCAATAGATGAATAAATCAATAGATCAATAGATCAATAGGATTCAATAGCATCATGGTTGACAGGAGTTAGTTGGTTGTTAGATTTACTGATTGTGATTTAGGTATGTAAAACATGACAATTTTACTAAAAAAATATGACCTGAATCAATAGATCAACAGATAAATAATCAATAGATTCAATAGATCAATAGATCATGGAAAGGTGAGAGTGCTGTTTGATTTACTATTTTACTGATTTACTGCCTTTAGGGTATGTAAAAACGTAAATTGTAATTATAAACTAAAAGAATAAGAAATTTTATTTATTTATTATTATTTATCTCATTTATTTTTTTATTTATTTTTTTGACGGTTCTGAAACCATTATTTCGAAATCTACGAACCTAAAACATATATAAAGACACCATATTGTATATTTACACAAATATTAATAACTCGGCCACCGCATTGGAGTCAAGCTTCTTTCCAATAAAACTTTCAGATTTTCCTTACTCTTCTCCATTCTTCCTTCCTTATCATCCTTTTCCTCCTTCTTCCTTCCTCTCGACCTCTGTTTTCACTCTGGATATGAACAAGATTCTTACGAGTTAAAAATATTCTAAAAATCTTAACCAGAAATAAGAACCATAGCGCTACGAATTTTTGTTTATACTTTTGTCCATGCTCATATATTTTGCAGATTGCTGACCCTCCCAGAAAGAAACCTTCCTATACAATAGTAGGAATGAGTTAATTTAAAACCTTTGATGCATCTCTTTGTCTTATAACCCTCATATTCGAGATCTACAGCTCAATAACCAATAATAAGGATCACATACTTTGTGAAATGGATATCCTATACAAAAGATTTTAAATAAATCTCTATAAATTGTAGCACCGCACCTCGAGCCGAACCAATATAATATATATAATTCTCTTTGTTATATTTATCTAAGGTATTAGGCCTTTATTGCCATACTCTCTTCGCAATCTTTTTAAGATTTCTTAGAAAAGTGAGTTTCTTTTAGTCAATTATGAAGAAATTATAAAAGATAAAAATATCATTACATACAACGTCTGTGTTCTTATATAAAATTACCAACTACATAGGGAAGTGACCATATCTGCAGATCAACTCTTCAAGGCCTGATTCTTAAGCATTACATCTATCTAGTCGTTTGTGAAGAGGATGTGTACTTGAATTTCCCCTTTCCTAGTTTAGAAAGCTTACGAGTGGGAAAACCATAACCTCGATCAAAAGACATTAAAATCTTGTTTATCGGGTCGACCCCCTCCACCCGCACCCCCACCCACACACCCCCTCTCCTCCACGCACCCCCCCAACCATCACCCCCCACCTCGCCTCCATCATAACCCCCCCCTCCAAATTTTAACTCGATACGAAGAACTTGATTAAGATCACCCATGAGAGATAATACAATCAAGCTCAAATAGCAAGCCTGTAGCTAGAGCCTAAATAAATTCATTTCATACCTATATAATAATATATTAATAATATATTAAAATTCTTATATTATTAATAATATTAATATAATATATATAAATATATATATAAAAATATATTAATATATATATATAATATATATTAATATATATATATTATATAATATATATATATAAAATGGAAAAATTAATTGATATACTAATCCCAATATAGTTACATTAAACATATAAAAATGAAAATAACACACTGAACCTCTCTCTTTCGCTGCAAATTCCTCTTACTCATGTTTTAGATTGTGTAATAAAAATGATTGATTATACTATCTTGGGGATTCTTTCACTTAATTCTATGATATACACATATTAAATATCAACTATAAAAAGTTTATAGTTTACTATCACATGTTAAAGACGAAAGTCCGGAGTTCGGGAGTTATTTCTTAGTGCCGGCAGTGGGCGGACAAATCGAGAGTCGGAGTCGGAGTCTTACTGAGGGAGGTCTTTATAAACTTCCACGGGCGATATTTCTTTTTCAGACTTTTAGTGATGTTCAGTTCCCAGATTCTTACATTTATCTCGTGCCCTTATTCTTCTCAGCCTTTGCTCTGTCGGTAATCGAGACCGGATCCGTACTAGTTGGAGTAGAGCAGGTGCGAGTCGGAACTGCAATAACGGCGACGGTGTTTACTCTCCCGTGGACCGATCTGCGTCACCCCGCGACCGCAGCCCTCGTGGTGACAGCACACCGGCGGCGGAATGCTAACTTTGCACTGCTACTTGCAGCGATCTGCTATCGATGCACCTGCGCCTGATGAAGAATAGCTAAAGAAATTTCAAACGCGGGAAACTGAAAATAAAATATGTTAGCAATAATAATAGTTAAAGATAATAATAATAATAGATAATAATAATAATAATAACATTAAGAATGATTACTAACAAAACACATAATAGAATCATAAAAAGTACAATAATAATAATAATAATAATAATAATAATAATAATAATAATAATAATAATAATCGTAAAAAAATAAAAATGAAATAAAAATATAATAATATAATAGGGAGTTCAAAGCAAAAATAAATAAAAAATTTAACATGACAAATCCATACCTTATCACTTAAAAACACGTGTTCTTATCAGTTATCACTGATAAGAACACTCACTGTCGGCATCCTTCGCACGCACGAAGTCCTCTTTTACTACCGTTCTTGTTATACGCATATATTTTATGTAATGTTTGATATTTCCGATACCGAAAGCTTAGTAATGATGAACTTATAATGTGTTAATAACCTGGAGACGGTTAGGAGGTGATTGCTTGTATAGAGCTGCGTATAAAAACCAAAGTATCCAGTAAGGCAAGCGAAAAT
>JABUQX010091650.1:20000-23078 GCA_015478945.1 Trachelipus rathkii | reverse complement strand
TACATATTATTGATATATATATACATATATATACATATTACATATTATTATCATATATTATTTATATATATATATATATATATATATATATTATTATTATTATTATTATATATTATTATTATTATTATATATATTATTATTATACATATATTATTATTATTATATATATATATACATATTATCTTTATATATATATATATATATATATATTATTACATATTATTATTATTATTATTATTATATATTATATATATATATTATTATATATATATTATTATATATTATTATTATTATATATATATTATATTATATATTATATATATATATATATTATATATATATTATATATATATATATATAAATATATATATTATATATATATATATATATATATATTATTATTATTATATTATTATTACATATATATATATATATATATATATATATATATATATATATATATATATATAGTAAATACATACATTTTTATTATTCTTGAACATAGAAGAAATTATTATTATTATTATTACATATATATTATACATTATATATATATACATATATATTATATATATTATTATTATTATTATTATTATTATTATTATTATTATTATTAAACATATATTATTATTATTATTATTATTATTATTATTATTATTATATAAATATTTTTTATATTTTCAAAATATCTTATTATTATTATTATTATTATTATTATTATTATTATTATTATTCAATTATTATTATTATTATTAGTATTACTAGATTTTGATAATTATTATTATATATATTATTATATATATATATATATATATATATATATATTATATATATTATTATTATTATTATTATATATATAGATTATTATTATTATATTATTATTATATATTATTATTATTATTATTATTATTACATATATATATATATATATATATTATATTAAACATATTTATTATATATATTATTATATTATTATATATATATACATATTATTATTATTATATATTATTATTATTATTATTATTATATATATGTTATTATTATTATTATTATTATTATTATTTATATATTATATTATTATTATTATATATTATATATTATTATTATTACATATATTACATATTATTATTATTATTATTATTATTATATATAGTATATTATTATTATATTATATATTATTATATATTATTTATATATATATTATATATATATTATATATATTATTATATATTATATATATATATATGTTATTATTATTATTATTATTATTATTATTTATTATTAGATTTATTATTATTATTATTATTATTATTATATATTATTATTATACATAGTACATATTATATTATTATTATTATTATTATTATTATTATATATATTATATATTACATATTATCTATATATTATATATATATATATATTAATATATATATATTACATATATTATATATATTATTATTATTATTATATTATTATTATTATTATTATATATTATTACATATTATATATTATATATTATATATGTATATATATATATATTATTATTATTATTATTATTATATATATTACATATTATTATTATACATATTATATATATATATATATATATATATATATATATATATTTATATATATATATATATATATATATATATATATTTCGTATATATTAGAGATGGACCGAATATTCGAATGGTATTCTCATCCAGTATGACTTAGAGTGACTTAGATATTGTATCCAATGACATCGCAAAGTGTATATACACTTATACAAAAGTGTATATACACTTTTCGATCGTAATTATTCTCAGACATGAAGAACGACATTTTGGTTAAGAAACCATCTCAGACTTAATCAGCAAAACATAAAGAAGAATTTGAATTGAAAAGAATAAAAGAGGAATGTTTCTTCAATGCCAGCTTTAAGAATGGAGTAGATTACTCTTAAAATTTGAACAGAAAATACAAACTCTAAACTCTAAAAATGAAAAACTATAAAAGGATGGGATAGTAAATTTGCAGCAGTGATAGTGATGGAAAAAAACTTCCGCTTTCTCAATTTGGTGTTCTTGGCTTTGTAGGGATAATGAAATTTCGGTCCCTTTATGCCCACTGCGTCAGAAGAAATTTTACAGATGATGCTAGCCCCAGATGATGGTTACTGTATAACGAGAGATGCTGGTGCCAATGTAAAGAAAGGTCTGTCTCTTTCTTGAGCCAGTAATACAATTTCCGTCACTCATTAACTGCACCTTAACATTAGGAATGGTGTGACATCTCAAACAAGAATCACACACACACACCTAAACACACACACACACAGGCACACACCTACACACACACATGTATGTCTGTTTTAATCATTCGACCGTGGCTCAAGAAAAACTAAAGAAAATACAGGCCAGGAATAATGTTCCAAAACTTTCAGTAATACATGACATTATATACCGCGAGCTGGAACTGCACTCTGCAAATGATGATAAAGATGCAAGAACTTAATGTATCTGTCAGCTTGTATGGCCGCTCTAATGAAATTTAAATGCCTTAACATCCCATGATAATTCTATTATAACCAACTTTATCGCAATACTCCAACCATTTGAAGGTATCACAATGATAATCAGTGAAAACAACTCAATAGTGGACGTCATTCCTGTCGTAACAACTCTGAAGAAATCAGTAGTGTCCTCTGACAATGACTGTCAAGTAATAAAAATGTTGAGAGCAGCAATATTGAAAGAAATTAACAAAAGGTTCAGTTTAGAGAGAGCAACGACTTGCAATTGATGGTTGATTTTTTGGAACCTAGAAACAAAAAATAATTTTCAATTCACAGTTTTTCACAGAGAAAATTAAAATCAGCTTCGGCCGAAAATGTGAGGAAATTCAAAAATACAAATCTGAAAACGTTTAAGAAAATCAAAGAACAATAAACGTTGTTTCACCACTGTCAAGCACCACTGTCATCGAAGTCATGAATTCTATTCTACATTCAAAAGTGATGAAGATGGTGATCAAGTGTCTGATCTGGCTAAAAAATAACCGTCGACCTATACGTCAATCAGGTGCCTGATCTGG
>JABUQX010091650.1:5000-15000 GCA_015478945.1 Trachelipus rathkii | reverse complement strand
TGATACGATACTAATAGGATTTTCAAAATAAGAATAAAAAAGAAACAATTGAGATTATGTTATCCAGGTGCCAGAGTGGGTGATATCGTGGATAGGATAGATAGAGGATTGATTCTACAAATGTTTGATTCAAATGTGATTGTGCATGTGGTACAGAATATTAGGACATAGAGGTCAGAAGAATTAATATGCAGTTATAGGAGATTGATTAGAGATGACAGCAGTGGAAGAAAGTGCATGATTTCTGGGATTTTACATAGGTTAGGTGCAGGTCAGGAATGGGGGAGTAGGGTTTTAGGTGTAAATGAAAGGGTTAGGAAATTATGTTTTTCAGAAAATATTAGGTTTTTGGATTTGTGGAGAGAATTTCTGGATAAAAATCTTTTTGCAGCAGATGGAGTTCACTTGAATCGTAAAGGTGTTGGGCTTTTCAGCACCAGTTTGGAGACTTGTTTAGAAAAAACTAGGTAAAGTTGGGGGTGATGGGCTAAATCTGGATACGAATAATAGCAATGGTAACGGTAATAGGGGTGATATAAATAAAACTAGTGTTGTTACGGTTCAAATAATGATGTTAGCAATAAAAATAACATCATTTCGAATATCAAATGCTTTTACACTAATGCTCATAGCCTTAGAAATAAAAAAGATGAGCTGATTAGTTATACCATAAATGAGAATCTTGACATTTTTGCAAAACTGAGGCATGGGTTAATGAAGAAGTATATGGAGACTTCTTTCAGGAATATGAAATAGACGGATATTCACTTTATTTATACCAGCGTAGAGGAAAGAAAGGTGGGGGTGTGGCGCTTTATAATTAAAAGCAATATTCAATCGGTATTAGACTGACTTTAAAACTAATCAGGATATTGAATCGGTATGGGTAGATATCCTTAGGTTTAATAATCATTGAATAGGGGCATTTTATAGACCTCTTGGCCAGAGTCAAGAATTAGATGCGGAAATGTAAAGAATTGAGACAGATGCCACAGTAAAGAAAAGGTATAGTCATAATGGGTGATTTAATTTTCCTGGCATTCAAGTGGATTCCTTGTCTAATACGGACCAGAGTAGTTCAGTATTTATAATTGTATACTAGATAATTTTTTGAGCAGATGGTCCATGAACCCACAAGACACAATGCACTATTAGACTTAATATTAACTAATGATGAAAGTATGGTGGATAAGATTAGAGTTGAGGAGAATTTAGGACTTAGTGACCATAATATATAATTAGATTTAATATGAATGTGATATCTGGGCCCAAATTGCAAGCTAATAAGGAACAAATCCTAGATTTCCGAAATGGCGATTTTACCAAATTACGAGACATGCTTAGTATAACTGACTGGATAAAGAGTTTATAAAGACCAAACAAATGTTTTACCATGTGGGACATTTAAAGCAAAGTTTTAATGAATATCTCAGTCAGTAATGTTTTAAAAATAAACCATTAAGGGTGGCGAAGAGAAACCTGTTTGGTGGAAGAGAGAAAAGAGATAAAATCAATGAAAAACGTAGATGTTTTAAAATATTCAAGGGTAGTAATAGGGGAGATGATTTAGAAAATTATTAGGAAAAATAGAAACGAACTTAACCAGTCAATAAGAAGGCAAAGAGAGAGGCAGAAATAATTTAGCAAGGAATAGTTATAAGAACGAAGAAGTTTTTTAGTTTTATAAATTTAAAAGTAAGAATAGAAATAGGTCCTATTAAAATGATGAAAATTTAGTGAGTTCAGGTAATAAGGAGTTGGTCAACATTTTCATGCTTATTTTGCTTCAGTGTTTACTTAGGAAAGATTAGATAATAGTTTGGAGACTAATAGTTCTTGTATGCATGTAACAATTAGACTTACAGAATTTGAATTTGATGTAAAGAATTAAACGTTTACTAGACCATATTATCCAAGTAAAGCTGCAGGCCTGATGGTATATATGGAGAATTTTGAAAGAGGTAGTACCAGCATTGCAAAGGCACTGTAATTGATTTTTAAGCGATCTATACATTTGGTGAGGTACCAGATGACTGGAAAACGGCATATGTTGTGCCTATTAATAAGAAAGGTAGTAAGGAAGATTTGGGTAATTATAGGCCAGTTAGCCTTAACATCTCTGGTTGTAAGGGTTCTGGAAAAGTTTACTGAAAAGGTCATATAGAAATAATTTAGAAGATAAACAAGGTATTGTATGAGTCCCAGCACGGTTTTCAGAAAGGGTAATCAGTGTCAGACAACTTTTAAATTTATGGAATACTTCCCTGACTGGCTTGACCGAGGAATCCCGTTGATATTATTATTTAGACTTTAGCAAAGCTTTTGTTAAGTTTTCCACATAAGGCTGATGAAGAAGATATTGCAATGTGGTATAGGTGAGTGGTACATAGTTGGATTAAAAGTGGTTGTGGAATAGAAACAGTGTGTAAACTAAATGGCAATAATAAGTCATGGGAAATAGTGAAGAGTGGTGTCCCCACGTTCAGTGCTGGGCCACTGTTGTTTCTCATATATATAAATGATTTGACCAGGGACTTAAATGAAAGGTTTCTAAGTTTGCTGATGATACCAAAGTGGCCACTTCAGTTAGAAATAGTGAAGGATGTATAAAGATTCAAATTTGATCTTGATAAACTTCTTGGGTGGGCAGATAAGTGGCAAATGAATTTTAATAAATAGTGTAAGGTTCTTCACTAGGTTCTCTAAATAAAAGTTTTAACTACCGATATGAATGGGGAGTGGCTTGAGTCTGTGGACCAGGAAAAAGATTTAGGTGTGATTATAAGCAGTATTTGAAAGTAGTAATCAATGTGTTTGGAGTAGAAAATAAGCTAATAAGATGCTGGGCATAATAATTCGCAATGTTGTTTACAAAGAGCAAGGAAGTTATAAGTAAACTGTATAAAAGCTATGTTAGGCCAATAATATTAGAGTATTGTGCACAGTTTGGCCCCTTACTTAAAGAAAGACTTATGATATGCTAGAGAGAGTGCACGTAGAGCAACAAGGATGATTTTGGTTTGAGGGTAAGAGCTATGAAGAGAGGCTGAAGGAGTTAGAATGTTTTCTGTGAAAGCGATTTCTCAGAGGGGACATGATACAAGTCTATAAAATTTTTACATCTATTGATAATAGGAGACCATAAATCTTTATGTAGAGACGGACGGGGAACCAGGGGCATACAAAAATTAAGAAGAAAGCAGCCATTTGATAATAAGAAAGTATACATTCAGCAATAGGGTTGTTAAATTTTGGAATGATTTGCACAGAGGTTGTTGAGTGGTGACCAATGACAACATTTTCAGAATAGGGTGATAGGTATATGGATGGGTTGGGTACCATATAATATTTAGACGAAGCAAAATTGGCTGGTTTTTAGTTATAGTAGTTAGTAATGTTCTAGCTACTGCTGTGTGACATACATTAGTTATTAAGGCTATGTGGATGGTTTTGGGTAACATGTACATTTATTTTTGACTAATTCAAATTGGTGGATTTTGGTTACAGAAATTTGACAAGCCCTAGGATGCTTTGGTGGAATTTTGCAGGAGAGCAATTTTTGGTTAGTGAGTTGAACTGGGAACAGTCTCGATAGGCCATGTGGCTTTTTACTGTCCCTATATTTCTTATTTATATATATATATAAAATAAGTATATATATATTATATATATTAATATATATATATTATTATATATATTAATATAAATATATATATAATATATATATATAATAATATAATATATATAATATATATATATATATATATATATATATAAGTATATATATATATATTATATAATTATATATACACATATATATATATATATATATATTATATATATATATATATATAATCATCGTATATATATATATTATATTATATATATTATCTAATACTATATACTATATTTTATCCTAATTTATATATACTATATATTATATCATATATTATATATAATACTTTATATATATATAATTATATATATAAATATATTATTATATTATAAAATTTTATATATTTGTATATCACTAACTATTTAAATATAAGTATATTTAATATACATAAGATTTACTTAATATTGCCTATCACAACATATACATCAAATATAATTCACTAAACCATACCAATATATACTACAATTTTGCTTACGCCTCCCGTACTTAATTTTCCTATTGTGAATATTTTTCTTATAGTTTTTAATTAGCATTATAATATATGAGTACCTCCATAAGTTCTAACTTAGACTAATGTAATTATTAAATATTTATGTGTATATATTTCTGGTCTAAATATTAAAATTTACATTAAAATTATGCATTAATTTCATAAATTAATGTTCAACAGTATAATAAAAAAATATAACAATATTAAGCAAATTCAATTAAATTTTATAATAAAAAATAAAAAAAAAAAAGCAAAAAAAAAAAATTATAAATGTCACACAAATATTTATAAATTACATTAGTTAAGTAGACTTGGAGCCTATATGGTGAATTAAAACTAGGAAATATCCAAAGGAAAATAGTTTACGGGAGCGGAGCAAATTTGTAGTTGGTTGGTGGTGAATATATTTGTTAGTTAGTGGGCAATTAAGGATCTTATGTATTAATCTAATAATAATAGTTAGTGGATATACAATAAATATATATATATATTATCATATATATATATATATATATATTATATATATAAATATATATATATATATTATATATATATATATAAATATATATATATATAATATAATATATATATATATATTATATATATAATATATATATTAATATATATATGTGTTATATAATATATATATATATATATATATATATATATATATATATATATATATATAATATAATATATATATATATATATATATATATATATATATTATATATATATATTTATATAATATATATTATATATATATATTAGTATATATATATATAATATATATATATATATATTATAAGAACATAAGAACATAAGAAATATAGGGAAAATGGTTCACATGGGCCTATAGAGACTGTCCCAGTCAACTCACTAACCAAAATGCTCTCCTGCAAATCCACAAAGCATCCTAGGGCTTGTCAAATTTCTGTAACCAAAATCCACCAATTGGCTTAGTCAAAAATAAATGATACATGTTACCCAAACCATCCCATTAATAACTAATTTATGGTCACACATGCAGTCTAGCATAACATTACTAACTACTATAACTAAAAACACGCCAATTTTGGCTTCGTCTAAATATACTATGTGATACCCCATTCATATACCTATCCAACCCTTTCTTAAATGTTGCAATTGAATTGCACTCAACAACCTCCTGTTGGCAATCAATCAAAAATTTACAAACCCTATTGCTGAATGTAACTTTCTTATTCAGATGCAATGCTTTCTTCTTAATTTTCTTGTATGCCCCATGGTCTTCCCTCCGGCTCTAACTATAAAAATTATTGGTTCTCCGTATTACAAATAGATGTAAATTTGTAGACTTGTATCATGTCCCCTCTGAGAAATCGCCTTTCTAACAGAAAACATTCCTAACTCCTTCAGCCTCTCCTCGTAGCTCTTACACTCAACCCAGAATCATCTTCTGTTGCTCTACGTTGCAGCTCTCTCTAGCATATCTAAGTCTTCTTTAAATAAGGGGCAACTTGTGCAAAATACTCTATTATTGGCCTAACTATAGCTATTATATAGTTTACTTATTAATCCTTGCTCTTGTAAACAACATTGGCGCGATTTATTATGCCCAGCATCTTATTACTTTATTCTAGCCTTCAAACACTGATTAGCTACTTTCAATTACTGCTTATAATCCACCTAAATCTTTTTCCTGGTCACAGACTCAAGCCACTCCCCATTCATATCGTAGTTAAAACATTTATTTTTTAGTAACCTAGGTGAAGAACCTACACTTTTTACTATTAAAATTCATTTGCACTTATCTGCCCACCCAAGAAGTTTATCAGATCATTTTGAATCTTGTTATACTCCTCACTATTCCTAACTGGTGCACTTTGGTGTATCATACAAACTTGACATGCATTTAAGTCCTGTCAATCATTTATATATATGAGAAACAACAGTGGCCGCCAGACTGAACCTGGTGGGACCCACTTTCTTCACTATTTCCATGAGACTTTTGCCATTTAGTTTGTACACACTGTTTCTATTCCACAACCACTCTAATCCAATCATGTACCACTCCACCTATACCACATTGCAATATCTTCTTCATCAGCCTAATGTGGGGAACCTTATCAAAAAGCTTTGCTAAAAGTCTGAAATATATAATATCAACTGGATCTTCCTCGGTCAATGCAGTCAGTAATGTATTCCATATTCTAAAGGTTGTCTGCAGACTTACCCTTTCTGAACCGTGCTGGGACTCATACAATACCTTGTTATCTTCTAATTATTTCTCTATGACCTTTCAGTAACTTTTACAGAACCTTTACAACCAGAGATTTTAAGCTAACTGGCCTATAATTACCAAATCTTCTTACTACCTTTCTTATAAATAGGGCACAACATATGCCGTTTTTCCAGTCATCTGGTACCTCACCAAATGTTATAGATCGCTTAAAAATCATACAGTGCCTTTGCAAATTGTGGTATACCCTCTTTCAGAATTCTACCATATATACCATCAGGGCTTGCAGCTTTACTTGGATCAATATGGTCTTGTAAACGTTTAATATCTTTACATCAATTCAAATTCTGTAAGTCTATTGTTACATGCATACCAAAACTATTAGTCTCCAAACTATTATCTAATCTTTCCTCAGTAAACATGAAGCAAAAATAAGCATTTGAAAATTTGACTCAACTCCTTACTGAACTCACTAAATTCATCAATTTTAATAGGACCTATTGTCCTATTCTTACTTTTAAATTTATAAAACTAAAAAACTTCTTCAGGTCCTTTTTACTATTCCTTGCTAATTAATTTCTGCCTCTCTCTTTGCCTTCTTATTGACTGGTTTAAGTTCATTTCTATTTTTCCTATAATTTGTCTAAATATCTTCCCTATTCTACCCTTGAATATTTTAAAACATCTAAGCTTTTCATTGATTTTATCTCTTTCTCTCTAATTCCACCAAACAGGTTTTACTCATTCGAACCCTAATGGTTTATTTTAAAACATACTTTGACTGAATATTCATTAAAACTTGCTTAAAATGTTCCCACATGGTCAGTTTTTTGGTCCTTTAAACTCTTTATCCCAGCCAGTTACTAAACATGTCTCGTAATTTGGTAAATCGCCATTCGGAAATCTAAGATCTTTGTTCCTTATTAGCTTGCAATTTGGGCCCAGATATCACATTCATATTAATCTAATTATATATGGTCCACTAAGTCCTAAATTCCTCCTCACTCTATCTTAATCCACCAACCTTCATCATTAGTTCATATTAAGTCTAATAGTTGCATTGTGTTTGTGGGTTCATGGACCATCTGGCTCAAAAAAGGTTATCTAGTAATACAATTTATAATCTGAACTATCTCTGGGTCCGTATTAGACAAAGGAATCCATTGATGCCAGGAAACTTAAAATCACCATTATGACTATACCTTTTTTTTACTGTGGCATGCTGTCTCAATTTCTTTCACAATTTCCGCGTCTAATTCTTGACTCTGGCCAGGAGGTCTATAAAATGCCCCTATTCTATGATTTATTAAACATAAGGATATCTACCCATACCGATTCAATATCATGATTAGTTTTAAAGTCATTCATTAATACAGATTGAATATTGCTTTTAATATAAAGCGCCACACCCCCACCCTTCTTTCCTCTACGCTGGTATAAATAAAGTGAATATCCATCTATTTCATATTCCTGAAAGGAGACTCCATATAAATCTTCATTAACCCATGCCTCAGTTATGCCAAATAATGCGTCAAGATCGCATTTAGTATAACTAATCAGATCATCTTTTTTATTTCTAAAGGCTATGAGCATTTGTGTAAAAGCATTTTATATTCGAAATGCTGTTATTTTTATTGCTAACATCATTATTTGAACCTGTTACAACACTAGTTTTATTTATATCACCACTATTACAGTTACCATTGCTTTATTATTGTATCCAGAATTTAGGTCCCATCACCCCCAACTTTACCTAAGTTTTTTGCTAACAGTCTCCAAACTGGGTGCTAAAAAGCCAACACCTTTACGAACTCCAAAGTGAACCCATCTGCTGAAAAGATGCTTTATCCAGAAATTCCTCTCCTACAAATCAAAACCTAATATTTTATGAAAAACATAATTTCCTAACCCTTTTACACCTAAAGCCCTCCTCCCCCATTCCTGACCTGCCCCTAACCTAGGAAATCCCAGAAATCATGCACTTTCTTCCACTAGCTTTCATCTTTTGAATATCTCCAATAATCTGCTATTAATTCTTCTGACCTCTATGTTCTATATCATTTGTACCCACATGCACAATCACATTTGAATCAACTTTGTAGAATCAATCTCTCTATCTATCCTATCCACGATATCACTCACCTGGCACCTGAATAACATACTCTCAAATTGTTTCTTTTTTATCTTATTTTGAAATAGTCCTAAATCTAGTATCCGTATCATAGAGTCTCAATTAGCATTGTTATCCGTCTTCCCTTTGAGAAAAAACCTCAACATTACCATTGCAATCTCTGATCCCTCCCCATCTCGAAGACAGTCGCCTGTTACTGCAGGTCACAGACCTGACTGACTTTCGAGAATCCTCATCTTTAAATTATATTTTCTAGTTCCTAACAACTCTATATTTACCTTGCAGACCTTTCCAAACTCTTTTATCCCTTTCCCCTATCTTCCTGCCTAGGTGAATCCCTATTCCTGTCTACCCCTATATCCCGCTCCCTCCTCGCCTCGCCCATCCCTACTCCTTTTTTTCTTGACACTTCCCTCCTTTCTCAACTCAAATACAACTTTTTTCAATTCATTCATATTTTCACTCAGTCTTGCAATCTCCTTCCTTAGCAACACATTCTCTGCATTCACAACACAAGCAGGGCAGCTATTCACATATTCACCTCTCACAGTTATCACAAAGAGCATACATACTTTAAATTATTATCAACTTTAATACCTTGTACCTACAATTTACCAACTAGTTTAAGTATCGCTAAAGCCTAAAAAGAAATAAACTAATGTCTTTAAAACAAGTTAAAAATTTGAACAAGCTTATATCAAGCTTAGCCCAGGCCAGGTTAAATACAGGGATATATAATTTTTTTTTTTTTTTTTTTTTTTTTTTTTTTTTTTTTTTTTTTTTTTTTTTTTTTTTTTTTTTTTTTTTTTTTTTTTTTTTTTTTTTTATATAGGTAGGCCTAACAGTAGTCTAACTTGTACCAATTTTTTTACCAACTACAGTTTACTAAATATCACTAAGGCCTAGTAAGAAATTAGTATCTTAAAACAAGCTTATAGCCTAGGCCCTAAGCTAAGTCTATATAAAAATTATAAAATAGGCTTAGGCTCTGGTAAACTTAATAAATTTAAATTATCACAAAATTAATATAACAATTGTTAAAGACTATAGTTAAATGCAGAAAAACTATTTAATAATTCAAATAAACCTGCAAACACACAGTATACAGGAAATCTCTTACTACTCTAGCCTAGGATTTACCTATCAAACACTGACTGAGTCCAATACTCAACTAAATTAAATTAATACAGAAATTATCAATTTTTTGTACTTTTTTTTCTAAATATTTTGTAAATACCAACACTATTTGTTAACTAAATTCACTGGTGCAAATACACAGATTATAGTAATAAAATGGGAGAGCAAAAATAAACACACACCTCACTCACTGAGTCCAATACTTGTAATATGTTATAATAATAATGGTAATATATAATATATATATACAATATAATATATAACAATACCAATATATATATATAATATATATATATATATATAAATATAATATATATTATATAATATATATATATTATAGATTAT
>JABUQX010091649.1:10000-12500 GCA_015478945.1 Trachelipus rathkii | reverse complement strand
TTTTTAGGCTACCAACTTTTTGGTTCATTTTTATGGGTTACCAACTTATTTTTACTTTTGGTAGTTTCCAAGTTTTCAGGCTCACTTTTGGTGGTTACTAACTTTTTGGTTCATTTTCGTGGGTTAGTAACTTTTTTTATTCACTTTTGTGGGTAACCAACCTTTTTCACTTTCGGTAGTTACCAACTTCTAGGGTTCACTTTTTGGGATTACCAACTTTTGGTTCACCCTTATGGGTTACCAACCTTTTCTTTCATTTTTGTGGGTTACCAACTTTTTGGTTCATTTTTGTGAGTTACCAACTTTTTAATACATTTTTGGAGGTTATCAAATTTTTGGTTCACCTTTGTGGATTACCAACTTTTTATCTCACCTATCGTAATTACCAACTTTTTGGTTCATTTTGTGAGTTACCACCTTTTTGGCTCACTTTTCGTGGTCACCAAGTTTTTGGTTCATTTTTGTGGGCTACCAACTTTTTTGTTCACCTTTTTTTGGTTCAATTTTGATAGTTTCCAACTTTTGGGGTTTCATTTTGGAGTTTAGTGGTTCATTTTTATGAATTATCAACTTTTTCTTTCACTTTTAGGTGTTACCAACTTTTTATTTCACTTTCGGTAGGTACCAACATTTTAGATTCACTTTCTATGGATAACAAGTTTTTTATTCACCCATGTTATCAATATTATCATTATTATTATTATTATTATTATTATATTATTGATTATTATATTATTATTATTATTATATTATTATTATTATTATATTTTATTATTATATTATTATTATTATATATTTTATTATTATTATTATTATTATTGTTATTGTTATTGTTATTGTTATTATTGTTGTTATTATTATTGTTATTATTATTGTTATTGTTATTATTATATTACTATTGTTATTATTATTATTATTTTTAATCTTTTTATATTATTATCTTATTATTATTATTATTATTATTATTATTATTATTATTATTATTATTATTATTATTATTATTATTATTATTATTATTATTATTATTATTATTTATTATATTATATTATTATTTTATTTATATTATTATTAATGATTATTTATTATTATTATTATTATTATTAATTATTATTATTATTATTTTATTATATATTATCTATTATTATTATTATTTATTATTATTTATATTATATTATTATTATTATTATTATTATTATTATTATATTATTATTATTATTATTATATTATTATTATTATTATTATTATTATTATTATTATTTTATGTGATTAATTATATACGTATCTTCCCTTCTCTGGTCGATCGATCATTAATTTGACATTATTAGGGAACACTTACTAAAAATTTCAGGAGTACTTTGGAGATATACCCAACAAATTAGTTTTTTTTAACATCTATCAATTTGTTATTTCTATTGTTTTTTTCTGTTTCTCCGATCATCTAAATTTTATAGCATGAATTCTCTTTTCAAATAATTTACAAGTATCATAACCATCTTTCGAGAATACGCTTCGGGATATCTGGTCAGAACAGAGGTCATATTTATTTGATCACAATTGGAAAGGTTATTGATTCAATAAGGATGGAGGTTATCTCTGAGTACAGAGAGTATATAATTTGAGGGGTGAATTTTCTATAGGAGACAAAATGTTGTTTTCTTCAATTTCAAATGAAATATTTCTGTTCCCTGACTTCCATCGCAGGAAATGAGTATTTTCATTAAGGCAACTTCCCTGAATTCATAAGCCTTGGTATTTTGATTATTCTATTATTCGACGTACCAAATTAATTTTTCCTTAAAATATGCGATAAACCTTATGACTCTTCTTTCTATTCTTCCTGGTAATTTGTCGAAAATATCTATTCTAATTTTGACTCAGTCATTTTGTTTTCTTTTATATTTCCTAAAGGCTCAAATATCATTTTTAACTTTTTCTTTCACATAAATATTTTACTCAGCAAACTTTGCCTCTAACTTCAGCGACTGCTTCGATGTTACTTTTCTTATATCCCCTTACACTCATTTATGAAATATAAAGTAATTTTATCTAAAATAACCTCCTTAAATTTAGTAACATTACGAAGAATTTTCAGTATAGCGAATGTCTTTTTGTAGTTCTCAAGCAACTTTAGGATGTTGCTTCATACAACTTCCCTTTTACCTCACGTCAAATTTCTTGGTGATCATTATGCATAAATCATTGTTCGCTATTCATGTCAAACAAAGTCAAGCGCAAAATAGAATCAGATTGATTTTTCTGGTTAATAAAACGATCTACAGTTTGATCCATTATAAAATTTTGCACGCTGCAATTTTAATTTCTTCACAACATCGTCCGGACAAATTAAGTTGTCTTCTATGAAGACCAATATTTTGATGTAAAATATTACTAAGTATATTAGTTAGATAATCCACATTCGCATGCCCCAGTCAGTATATAAAAGGAATTTGTTGATGGCGACGCTTCTTGATTCATCAATTTAGAAATTTTTATTACTCTG
>JABUQX010091648.1:17500-19754 GCA_015478945.1 Trachelipus rathkii | reverse complement strand
ATAACACATCCTGCCTCACTCCGCTATTAATATTAAACCAATCATTTTGACACCATTTTATTCTTACACACTCTTCACTATCGCCATACATACTTTTGATTCCATTCAGAAGCCTACCACCAACACTATACATTACTAACACCTGCCATAGGGCTTTCTATTAATCCTATATACGCCTGTTGCAAATCCATAAAACTAAATACAATTTATTCTTCTTCTCCCTCATTTTCTCAGTCCATTTGTTTTAATGTAAGATTTAATTCCACACACCCTCTACCATCCTAAACGCATCCTTGTTTTCAACCAATCAGTTTTTCAGTCAGCTCGACGCACTTCTTTCGCCTAAAATACAGTCATATATCTTTACTACAACACTCAATAAACTAATTCCCCTTTAATTCCTACAGCTCCCCTTATCTCCCTTACTTTTATATAAGGGTACTATTACTGCTCTCCTCCAATCCCTCGAACTATATACCTCCATAAACGCTTTATTACACAACTTCCAATCCAATCAATCACCATTCGCCTCCATTCTTGATCAATTTCACCAGTAATTTCATCTATAAGCTGCAAATTTACCATTCTTCATTTCTTCACTCTACCCATTACTTCCTCCTTGCTAATGACCTCATCCCCAAATACCTATTCCTTCTTGCACCATCAACCCCACACATTACTATCAACTCTTCATTACTGTTAATATTATACAGATTTCTCGAAGTGTTCTTTCACACTCCCCTCACATCATTTCATAAGTTACAAAAGCACCATCCCTATTCATTATTCTAAGCCAGGTTCCCCTTATTCTCATTCTTTAACCTTTCGCGCTTCCTTCCAGAAGAGCTTCTATTCCCTTGTAATCCCCATTCTCCCTCCTTCCAAACTGTTCATTAACCTCTTCTTTTCTCTACGTTTGCACCTTTTAGTATTCCTTTTCTTCCTCCTATATACTTCCAAACTCTTTTTCTTTGAAACTTCATCATTAGCCTTTAGTACATTCAGCCACGCTTCTTTTTTACTTTTTAAGCTTGCATCCTCTTCATTGTACACTCAATGATGACATTCTTATTTTTTACTTTAGCACAATCACATACTTTTCTTTTGCACAACTAACAAAGTGCTTCCTTCATTTGCTCCAGATTTGTTCAGTTTCAACTTGTTCACCTTCAACTGATTTACTTGGGAGTGCTCTTTATATACTTATATCTTATTACCTTGTTCACTTATTTTCTCGCTATTAATTCTACCCACTTCTTTCCGTATCAACTTCCTCCTAACTTAATTCTTACATAAAACAACATAAATGATCCGATAATTCCATTCCTAATCCTCTCACTGATTTAACATCAACACATACTTTAACAATCTCCTTCTTCACCACACAAAATCAATCATACTTTTCACTTCAGAACCATCTCTACCTACAACCACTCTAGTATAAACCAGTCTAATATATATAATAATATATATATATATATAATATATATATATATATATAATATATATATATTATATAATATATATATATATATATATATATATTATATATATATATACAGTGGCGGCTCGTCCATAGGCACTGCGGAATCTGCAGCCCCCCCAAAAAAAATTCAGAACTAAGCCACAACTAACGTATTTGTTTATTTCCTTGTAACTCTCTCTCTTTATATATATATATATCATATATATATATATATATCTATATATTATTATAATATATATATATATTATATATAATATATAGTATATATATATTATATTATATATATTATTATATATATATATTATATATATATATATATATATATATATATATATATATATATATATAAAATTTTCTCTCTAACAATTTTTTCTATAGAAAATAATGGGAACTTTAAAAATCCTTTGTTCCCAAAATAGCTCTATACCGTATATTTTTACTTATGTAATCCGAACGAGATGTGTCACCGTGATCGTAGCTTAATAAAGGTAAGCTGGAACAAAAAGTGAATTTGTTCTTGCCTGATATTTTTTCTTTTTTTGAATACATTTTAACTCTTTAAGTTTCGATCATTTTTTGTAATTTTAAACTGATCGTTTTTCAAAACATTTCATTCGCATTAATGTAAATTTTTTTTTTTTTTTTACAGATGTCACCACCACTCACGGGCAGAGCCCTAATCAAGGAGGGGTGTTATTATTAATAGTATCATTATCACTACTATCATCATTACCATAATTAATATTTTCATTATTTTTCTATGCCTTT
>JABUQX010091648.1:0-5000 GCA_015478945.1 Trachelipus rathkii | reverse complement strand
GTGGGATGAAAAGAAGATCCCTGAGACAAGAGCGAATATGTGTAAAAAGAAATAGGCGAGACCATAAAAAGGAGGAGCCGAATTGGAGGCAAGCGGTGGAGAGATCGGTGAACAAACTGAGACAGGATATGGGTGGAACTAAGAAATTAATATATAACATGGCAAAAACCTACGAGGACAGGAGTCGACTATTGCACACTCAGTAAAGGATACGGGTAGGCTGAGAGTGGACCCTGATAAGATAAAGCGGACATGGTGGTGGGAGAGTACTTTTCAGAGTTAATATAATCAGAGAAAGGAAAGAGAACATTCCGAAACGCAGAGAGGACAGCTCCAAATAAACGTGGTATGGGGTGCGGATAACAATGGAAGAGTTGAGAAGGCAATGGGAATATAAAAATGGGAAGAGTCCAGGATGTGATGGGCTGCCGGTGGAGATAATGCGATGTGAGGAGGTCATGCGATGGATGTTGAAGATGTTTAATGATTTCTGGAGAGTGGAGAGAGTACCTGCGGAGTGGGGCAGGGCGATAGTATGCCCGGTGTTCAAAAAAGGAGATAGGGGCGACTGTTCCAATTATAGGGGCATATCGTTGCTGCCGCATGCCATGAAGTTATATGAAAGGATATTGGAGAAAAGGCTCAGGACGGAAGTCGAAGACAAGCTGAATGAAGCACAGTATGGATTCAGGCCCGGACGAGGTACCGCGGATCTGATATTTTCTCTGAAGATGATGATAGAGAAGAGCTGGGAGTGGGATAAGGAAATGTATTTGGCTTTTGTGGATTTAGAGAAGGCATTTGACAGTGTTCCTAGGGTAAAACTTTGGGAGACACTCGAGGATCGTTACTACTACCAGATAGAACCCAAGTTGATTAGAGTGATAAAGGGACTTTACACAGTAAGTGAAAGTGCCGTCAGGACAGCGTATGGGATATGACAGTGGTTTGGAGTGAAGACAGGTGTTAGGACAGGGAGGAGTGTTGTCACCATTGTTGTTCATCCTGTATATGGACAAGTGTATGCGAGAGATTGGTGTAGAGGAGGAGGAGATTGTTGTAATTGCATATGCGGACGATATTGCTCTGGTTGCAAGAGACAGGGAGACGTTACAGAGAGTGCTGATCAGATGGGAGGAGGTGCTGCGACGGAGGGGATTGAAGATGAATATGAGAAAGACTGAAGTGATGAAGATAGCTAGGGAGGGAGAGAACTTAAACATAGAGATCGGTGGGGAAAGAATAAAAGATGCGAGGAACTTTAAGTATTTGGGAGTTACGGTAAAGCAGTGGAATGATGGAGGGTGAAATAGAGGAAAGAATAATGAACTACTCTAGAGGAGTTGGTCAGTTGTATCCCTTGCTGAGAAACAGACATGTGCGAGACAGGTTAAAAACACTATTATACCACGATCTGAGACCGGTACTTTTTATTTGAGGTCGGAGTCGTGCGACACTTTACAACAGAACAAGGATAAGATCCGTGGCGGGGAGATGAGGGTGTTGAGGCTGATAGTGGGTATGACCAGAAGAAGAGAAGAAAGGAATACTTGAGTAAGAGAGAGTTGGGGTCGAGGCGGTGCGAGGATTGATCGAGAACAACAACTGAGTGAGTTATGACACATCAGAGGATGGATGAAATAGATACCCGGCCAGATTTTATGCATGGCAGCCTGCAGGTAGAAGACCGGCGGGACGACCAAGAAAAAGATGGAAGGATGGAGTGGCGGCGGCTGTGGCGAAGAGGGGGACGCTGGATCAGGTGGAGGAACATCGACTGTACGAGGAGAGGGTCCTGTGGAGAAGCATTGCAAACGACAGGATGAACCCTCACTGAGGCGCTTGTGAGAAGTGCAGAATATATATATATATATATATAACTTTGCCTACCCAAGTGTAATCTTCATGATGGTAAACTGAAATATATATTATATATATATAATATATATATATATATATATATATATATATATATAATATAATATATATATATATATATATATATATATTGTATATATAAACTCAAACCAGTCCACATCATTAATAAACTAAGTTATGTCACACATGCCATTCTACCCTTAAATAATGACTATAACTAAAAAACCCACCAATTTGGCCTTCGTCAATATATTATATGATACCCAACCCATCCATAAACGTATCCAACCCTGTCTTAAATGTTGCAATCCAAGTCCACACTCAAGCAACCTCCCTGGGCAGACCATTCCAAAATTTAACAACCCTAATTGAATGCATGCTTTCTTATATCAAGATGCATGCTTTCTTATTAATTTTCTTATTATGCCCCCTCGTCACCTGTCCATGTTCTACTATGAAAAAATTATTGGTCTCTGTATTATCAATAAATGTAAAATATTTTGTACACTTTGTATCATGTCCCCTCTGAGAAATCGCCTTTCTACAGAAAACATTCCTAACTCCTCAGCCTCTCCTCATTAGCTCTTACCTCAACCCAGAATCATCCTTTTGCTCTTTGTGCACTCCTCTAGGGCCGGCAATTTATTTTCTAAAAAAAAAAAAAGGTTTTTTCCCTTTTTTAAATTAAAAGGGGGGGGGCCAAACTTGTGCAACAATACCTATACTGGCCTAACATAAAGCTATTAATTACAGTTTACTTATTACTTTCGTACACTTGTAAACGTTATTGCGAGTTATTATACCTAGAATCTTATTAGCTTTATTCCCTACTTCCAAACACTAATTAGCTACTTTCAGATTACTGCTTATAATCACTTTAAATCTTTTTCTTGGTCCACAGTCTCAAGCAAATCCCACTCATATCGTAGTTAAATCTTTTATTTGAGTAACCTAGGTGAAGAACCTTACACTTTTTACTATTAAAATTCATTTGCCACTTATCTGCCTACCCAAGAAGTTTATCAAGATCATTTTGAATCTTTGCATCCTTCACTATTCCTAACTGAGGTGACCACTTTAGTATCATCTGCAAACTTAGAAACCATGCATTTAAGTCCCTGGTCTAAATCATTTATATATATGAGGAACAATAGTGGCCCCAGCACTGAACCCTGTGGGACACCACTCTTCACTATTTCCCATGATGATTTATTGCCATTTAGTTGTACACACTGTTTTCTATTTCGCAACCACTTTTTAATCCAACCATGTACCACTCCACCTATACCCACATTGCAAAACTTTTTCATAACAGCACATGTGGGGAAAACCTTATCAAAAGCTTTACTAAAGTCTAAATATACAATATCAACTGGATCTCCTCGGTCAATGCAGATGGTTATTGAGTTCAACATTCTAAAAAAAAGTTTATTACTAGAAGCAATATTGCCAAATATTGTTTATAAGAAATTAAATTTTACTTTAGGAAAATCAGCAAGGTTATGTGATAAGTTTGGTTAAGTAGACAAAGATTTACTGTATATAATTAACAAAACGTATCATAACCTAAACTTTTGGTTTCTAAAACGAATTTAAAAAATTTTGGTAATTATTTACAATAAGCTTTAATAGATTTTTATGAAAATCACAGCATAGACTCTTAAAAAAATAGTGAAGAATAAAAAAAATATTTCTCTAAGAAAAAAAGTTACTCGCAAAGTTGTGAATATTCCTATAGTGTTTTCTTATACTAGAACTGTGTGGAATTTCTTTAGTTTTTATGCAATTTACAATTTTGTTGAATTTAGAATGCGTGAGGCAAGGCAAGACTGACCCACAGATATGTTAAAACCAGTGTAAAAAGCAAAATAATAAAAAAAATTAATGTAACATTGTTTCCGTAATATATATACAAAAATTTAATTCTTAATATATATAGATTATATTTTATCAGTTTAATAATTTTTTTAAAAAATTTGACGGTTTTGTAGTTTTGTACTGTAGGACTTTTAACCCTTTGATGCTGAGCAAGTGATTTCGCTTATAAATAAAAAAAAAAATTATTTTAATAACTTTTCATTAGACCTCTAATAAAATTTTTTTTTTTTTAATGTCCTATGCCCAAAAATAGGGTGATACCATGCGGCATCTCTCGGAGTTAAGATCATCATAACAAATAAACTGGAATTCCTTTTTCAAATTTAGACTTAGTATATTGAATATCATATATATATAATATATAATATAATATATATATATATATATATATATATATATATATATATATATATTATATATATATATATAATATATATATATATATTAGTGATGCACCGCGAGAGTAATTTGGCGGAGGCCGGAGAATGAAAATTTTAATTCCGGCCGGAGGCTGGAGTCTCAGGCCGGAGAATGAAATTTCCATTTATACGTACCTTCTATATATATATATATATATATATATAATATATATATAATATATATATTATATATATTATATATATATATATATATATAATATATGAAATATTGAAATACGACTATGCAATTATCATGCACTTTCCTCGTCCGGATCCTAAGTTAGTAACTACCTAGAGAAAGTTACTCATTAAGAGGCTAAACCGTGAGTGTGAGCTTTAATGAAATAATAAAAAAAGTTATTTAATTTAATTTACTGCTAATAAAAACGCATTTTAAAAAGGAAAGGAATATTCGTTAATTAAAATGGTTTGGGAAGGCAGAGCCAATAGGGAGGCTGGAATAACATCACTCTTTCTTGAGATAAACGTTGCTCAATGTAGGTAGCTTGCTTTTAGTGTTGCAAATTTTGAGCTCTTTGTTTGAAAAACTATTGCATTTCTTAATTGTAAAAGTTTTTTATATGCACAAAAACAAATTTTATTTTTATTAAGCGGTTTTACGATTTTAGTGAATATTTTGCATCACTAATAATCTGCCTTTTTAATGTTTAATTTCTCAAATCTTATACCTTTCAAAACAAAGATGCACCACTGGCTTGTTCTTGAAAAACAGCCAGACAGGGTGAGCAGAAAGTACTTGTGAGTTCGGCTCAGGGCATCTATATTGTTAGCCTTTGAAAGTTCGTGTTTATTCGTAAATTCTCT
>JABUQX010091647.1:7500-12488 GCA_015478945.1 Trachelipus rathkii | reverse complement strand
AGATTATAATATATAATATATGTCATTATATATATTATTATTTACTATATTATATATATAAAATATATATAGTATTCATATATATATATAATATATATATAATTATATATATATAATTATATACTTTAATTATTATATTATAAATGTCTTGTGTGTGTGTGTGTTGTGTTTTACATTTCAGTCACGCAGCAGAAGCGATGAGCTGGCCGATTAGGCTTTTCCCCTACTCGGGGATAAGAGGTGGGCCACTCACAAATAATACCCAAGAAAATCGAAGTCTATAATCAATGGCATTTTTCTGTGAATATAAATACATTTAATTTATAGGGTAACATAAACATCAATTCCACAGACACCCCACAATTATGTATCCATATTAGTTAATACGGTATATTTTATTAAAATTATATTAGTATAAATTACTTCATTCATATATCACAAGTCACTAATGTTTCTTTATATAAACATGTAGATCTGTAATTCTAGAGACTATTATGTTAAAATCACTTAACGTCAACAAGCCGATAATCTTATTCGATAGAGTATATTGTATGGCGAAGAGGCCAATTATTCGCAAATATTTCTTCATATATAGATAGCAATAATACTCGCAACTTTAACTTTATTGAGCTTTCCTGTATTGCTACATAATTAGTCAACTGATCTTTTATTTAAATAATAATATTTGGATGGGCTGAAACAATGACTTAAATAAAGTCTGGTCTTTTATAATTATTCGATATAAGTACAACATAGCCTCAGTAAAATTCACATCGTTAGATTGTCATCACTGAACTAACCGAATGACTATATATTGTATAAAACACCATTAATGCAAATGAGAAATGTTGGACCGTATTATTATACTTATAAGATATGAATAATAATTTGACATAGATAATATTCACTGTTACCGATGATGTGATATAACGAATATTATTATAATGTAATGTCGTATTACCACATCTGAGTAATAATGCACCTTTCATTAACAGAAATACATAGCGTTAAAAACTATATCCTTTAGATGATGTCAGTCATTGCCTCTTACTCCTTACAACCCACGAAGAATGAACTTAATTACTCTCCTTAATGTATTTGAATATATATATATATAATCTAGATGATCATGTTAATGCTTATCATTCATTACAGATCTTAAGTTCTATATTATCTTTATAAAGCAAAAAGCTATAACGGAGACTAGCTCAAAAAAGAACAGCTCAAACAAGAAAAGACTATAAGTAGGATAATAATATATATTGGAAGACAACTACATTCCTAAGCCTGACTCTTCGCTATACATAAACATTAAGCTATTTTATATAAACCATATTCCAATCGCTAAAGTTATCCCAATCGACCCCTTGGAATATCCAATAAATATTCCAATTTATTTATGCAGCATCCTTAATAGCTTATATACCTAGCTTCCAAACTTTTCAATACTTAGTACATATAAATAATTTAGAACTACTTTCAATATATATTATTATAGTATATAATAATTTAATTTTAAATAATATGTTAATAATATTATTAAATTCACACTATATAACTATATTAATAATTAAACATTATTCATATTATTTTATTTAATATTGATTAGATTATTAATATTATATCCTAACTCAGATCGGATATCTGTGTTACCCATTATATATATAAGTATATATTAATAATAAAATACATAATAATTATAATATATAGAAATATTATATATATAGAATTATTTAACTAATATCTTAATGAATAAAAGTATAATCAAAACTTTTTTATTATATATATATATTATAATATTGGAGAATTTTTTAATATCAGTAACCTAGGTGAAGAACCCTTACACTTTTTACTATTAAAATTATCATATTTAGTACCACTTTTAATACTGATACACTCAACCAAAGTAAATGTGTTTAGAATTTAAATATAAGGATTGAAAATTTTATAATGTTAGTATATATATATAATTTACTATATACATCAATTACATATTCATATTACCTAACTACATAGTGGACTCATCAATACACCACCTCTCCCAACCTTATATCTTTTCCTGCAAATAGACTAAGATAGAAAAACCTTTGCATTAATCCCAATGGGTCTAAAATTACATTGGTATAATTAATAGGTTGTCATCAATGTACACTTGAGAACATACAAAATAAATATAATGAGTAGAAGATCAATATTATTGGACTTTTCCCAGCATGCTGACACCCTTGTAAAAGTTGGGGGTGACAACCCCCTGGGTAACAATTAATAATCTCTTTATGTCCCATGTATTTTATTATGAATTTATAACGCAAAGGTGCGAACTGGAAAAGAATAATCGTCCAACATACATATACCTGCCGCCTTATGTAACTTTAAGTGTGCATAGTATAGAAAAAATTACCATACCTACGTGTATATAAAACAAAAAGGGCGGACTTTGAGGCTACGGACCCCCTCACCCCATTATTATACATAGCGTATCTCGTCAATGTACGGTTTCATAAACCCTCGCCATTCACTCCTTCCTACCGTATTTTTATGCCACCTTTCGTGTTCTCCCGGTCTCCTCTGCCAAACCCGCATTCCTGCTATACCCATAATATCATAACAACGATCCAATCGACTCCTTCTAAGTTTCTCGCAACCCCGGATCTCAGTTCCAGTTTAGCAGGTCTAGATATACGCAAGCACATTTTACACACCATTATATCTTATTAACGCACTTAAACTCCAAAACCGGTCTACTTTAACATATTGAGCCAAACGTAAAATTCTCAATCTCAAAATTTAGATCTTTTGTTAACTCTGTATACATTTTATTAATGGTTGTGTTTTGAAGTGTTACTTTCTTCTATATTTTTCAAAACTCGTAAACAAAAACTCCCTATATTCCTTCAATTTTATCACACTTCTTGTCACTCTCTCTCTCTAAAGATCTCTCAACACCTCGTCTCAGACTAAGCCCTATTACAAGGTATTTGTCATCCTCGTAGTTTCTAGATTGTTATATGATAATCTTATAAATTCAAAGTATCTCAGGCCAGAACTGGAATTATATATCCTCTTTTTTGGTCACAAGATTCTATTCATAGCTTCCATATCTATCTAATCTGAACTACGAGTAGTGTGACTGAACACTAGAGGCTCACACTAGGCGAATTCCAGACCCTTTACCCTCATATAAATGAACCGATATTAATTAGACTGCAGTACTCCCTACAGCACTTAGTTAATCCCGCTTACTCTCACACCAAAGATAGTATACTTATATATGTTTGCACCATTGACCAGCCTTTGGGCGGGGCTTAAAGGTCTAGTTATCATCTACTATATTTCCCTCGAGGGTATAGTAAGAGTTTACTTAAGATCTGCTCTCTTGTCATATAAAATATAGTCTTCTTTTTCCTTCTATGTATATGTGATCATGTTTACGATATATGAGTTATATCTGTATACGTGATTTTTTCTGATGACATTGTTTGAGATGAGGTAGTGAATGTCTTTTATCGTTTGTTTTTTCAATATATATTATGTAATAGTTTCCCTAAAGTTAGTGAGATTATACATAACAATATTATAATTCAAATGTGCACTTGGTAAACAAATACTATTTTGCTACTAAGAAAGTATTTGAAGTGTAGTTAAAATTAAAATACCTTTTCATCTCTTCTATATAGGGACCAGAATAAGAACAAGCGGTTATGCCATACTTTACGGGCAATCCTATATGTGCAAGTCTTTTGGGACGACCTAAAAAGTTGAGCATTAATATATAGTTACTATGTAGAGAGAATAAATGGATAAACTTATCATGCCATCAACATGCATATTAACGTGTTTAATCTCAAACACTTTTTTCCAGTTCTCACCTCCATGTGATACCTTTGCAGACCACCAGAATTTTGATAATGGATCCATCACTTCACATCACACAACCTTGACGTATTTAAATCTAAGTATATGATCTTTCAGAACTATTACCTTATAAGCAGTAAGTTCTTAGCATACAGGACCTGTAATATGACATTACATCAAGCTACTTATTCCATCTCCTTAAAATAAGATTTTGCGTAAATGTGATTATAGCCATTGATACTACTCATTCAAGTATCTACTTTCTCTCTCTCTCATATAGTCAAATGTCTAGTCATTCATGAATTACGCCAGCTCTCTCGGACTCTATAAAGCGAGACGAGTCGCAGTTAATTACATTCTCACTCCGACATGCACCACTCGAGTCTTGTTGGGATATAAGTTTTAAAAATTATGTGGTAACAACAATAAACGTTAAATAATAGACACTCTAGGACTCCGCTTACAGTGAGAATCTTGCTCAGCGTAATATAGTTCGAGTGGCTCTCTCATTAATTAACCTTAATCCATCGGACTCACTAAATCCATCAGCAACTATTGCTTGATATTACTAATTTCATTTCAGTTAACTACGTTAAGTATCTTCAGGATGAAAATAATATTGATCTAAGTAACCTCATTGATACTAAATTAAAGTCTCCAATGTGCTGCAAAACGTGCTACATCATATCCATTAGTTCACATCTCACGACGTATACCTAGCTCTCATTAGATCTCTCACCGCACCTTCCAATAATAAATACCTAAACATGTCAATAAAGGAGCATTAATTCAAGACTTGTTCACCCTCAATGCGTGTTACTTAGGTAGGTAATTCTCTTATTGACACACGGTGTTCGCTTCATTAATACTTAAGTCGAGAAATAACTTATTTGCTGTTTATGTTTATCGAAAAGATATCTTGTTGTTACCTTACCAATCTAACCCGTCAGGTTTTTAATGCCAATTTCTACGCCTGGTTTGTTTCCTTAAAGTGGCTCTCGAATTTTTTATTCTCTTTCTCTCTAATTTATCTCCACTCTCATATATAGTCTATAAATTACAGATTTGAATCACACAGATCACTCTTATACCATTCTAGAAGCGTGACCTTTGTTCCATATTGTGCTTACCGA
>JABUQX010091646.1:0-15059 GCA_015478945.1 Trachelipus rathkii | reverse complement strand
AATTGCATTAAAAAGACGTGCGTTTAAATTCACTTCTAACCCTATCGTCGAGTTTGCATTCTCAACGTTATGCGTACATAAAAAAAAACAAACCATCAGGGAGTAACACTTTCAGCGTCAAAGGGATTTTAAGGGTAAAAAATTGACAAAAAACTGACCATTAACTTAAAGAAAAATTAACTGAACCAAATTTCGTTAAAACAGTTTCTTCTTCCCATTTAAAGGTAAATTGAGCATTTTAAAATTGTATTGCGCCTTTTTGTTTCATAAGACCTATAGACTAAGTAGTCATACACAGTTTAAGGAGTAGGGGTGTGCCGCGATTTTTTTAGCACAACAAGGGTGCGCAGCGTGAAAAAAAAGTTTGAAACCCCTTTGCGTTTTAATATATCATCGAATTAGCTCCTAGTATTCCTTTTACAATTAGCATTAGCTTAAATAATAAAGTATTTAGGTCTTTACATGGGAATAACTAAACCCAAGAATAAGTTAGCTGAGTGTGTCTCGGACAGTGGATTAGTTATTGATTTTTCGGGCTCTTTATTGTTGTCCATTTAATTTAATTTACTCGTTTATATAGGTTACAAAGACTATTTTGAGCCAATATAGATTTAAGTTATTGGCCATCAGCATTTTTTCACGGCATGAGAGCTTGGGGGATTGCTTGTGTGGAGTGGTTGTTGAATGATTTCAGACAGAGAGGAACTTAATGTGAGCGAAGACTGGGTTCTTTATTCACTTTGGCCAACCGTCTGTGGGCTTGAATGCTAAATCCATGGAGACTGCTAGAATTTACTTCTCTAACTCTTCCGAACCTAACATTTTTTTACCTGTTGAATAGCCCAGTAAGCCAGGGAATCATTTTAAATTTACTTTAAAGATCTCCAAACTATAATTATTTTCATAATTTCAGACGCAAATGGTGGAGTTAATGTCATATATAACAATTTACCACTCTGTAAACAACGATCTTTAAGAATGTTGATAATCTCCTTGATCTTTGATGTTTCTTCTGGCTTAAAACTTTCTCCCACTTTAACTTACCAACGATCTGTGTTTCTGCTGCTGCTGCGGCCTATTGGATCGGTTTTCCCAACTTTCCTGTATGTGAATATTTTACTACTTAACTCATGAGGGACTTTATTTCTTACCATCCAAATGATTGAGGTGATCCTCCTATTTAGGCGATTTCAAGGTACCACCACTGAATGCATTGGCTCCTTTCTTTCATTTTGATGCAGGGAAGGAGGAGCCAAAAAACATTTAATTTACTCAACGGATCTGAGAAAACAGTTGATTAAGTAACCTACAATATCTTCAGGATCGGGACCTAAAACCAATTTTTGAACCACAGGCATTAACTGTTTTTCACTACTTCCTTTCGCGTTATAAATTACATCATTTCCCTCCCTATCGGTACCTTTTGGACCACCAATCTCGCCGGCTCCTACATTATCAGATTATTTTCTTCAGGCAGCTCCTCCATTAGCCCCAAACGTATTTTCTGCACTTAATTGGTTTAATTCGTGGGGCATGCGTTTTCTTTGGTAATTTATTTCTTAGGATGAATCTTGTTTGACTTAGAAAACACTTTCGTCCACTGCCGAAAAAAGCAAAGGGGCCGTAATCACCGGAGGGGTTAGTGGCAGGTTCGTTCCGCATCTTTCAGACTTTAAATCTTTCTTCACAGACAATCAAAGGTTCGCATGGGATCCTGTTCCTCGTCGCCATTCAAGAAGAGGGACATATAAACCTATTTCGGGCATGGGAAAAACTACTCACTCTCCTTCTCACCTCTGCTAATTTCCAAGAACTTGCTTGCACTGAAATGAAGTGCGTCAACCTGCTTGGTTCTCCATTTACTGAAAAACGATTTCTGGCTTCTAGGCCCAAAAACATCTCTACTACCTTTTGTAAATCTGCCATTCGCTCCTTTTATATTTCGCTTTGACGGATTCTGTAGCTACTCTCTTCATATTTTGAAAAATCGCCTCCAATCTCTTCTGCCTTCCGTTTCTAAATCCTATATATGATTACCCTGGAAGATTCTGGCATCCATTCTTCCTTACTCCTCTCAGAATTTCACATGGTTCTCTTCCTTATGATTTTACGCATAGACTTATCAGGTGCATAGGATTTTTTTGAGATTTATGAACGTTTCCAAGGATGAGCCCAGTGCGCGGATGTATTATCCTCCCTTGTTTGAGGGGAGTGTGCTCCGACAGCTATTGTCTGTTGCTCTCTCAACTTAACTCCTATGGCTTAATACTAATATATCTTCCTTATGCTGGAAAGGCGAGCGGTCGGCAAATGGTTAAGCCCAATCCCGACCCAAAGAACGGTAGCCGCTCTGATTCCTTCTAAACTATCGCCCATAATAGCTCTCAACTTATATCTTCTAAATCTTTGAAAAACTCTGTCTTCTAACTCTCATTTCATTGGATCATCTGGAGTCTCATTCGTTCTTCTATTCAGTTTCAAGTAATGCTTTCGATGCTCCGAGGTCTCAAACTGATTGAACACAATCAACAATATACCCCGAATTTACCATTTCCAACTTCTTATTTTTTTTGTTATTTTTTCTATTTTTTTTTTTTTTTTTTTTTTCCCCCCCCCCCCCCCCCCCCCCCCCCGCCCCCCCCCCCCCCACCTCCCCCCCCCCCCCCCCCCCGTTTTTATGCCCCCCCCCCTCCCCCCCTTCCACGCCCACCACTTCCCTCCCCCGCCAACCAACTGACTGCCCCTCCCCCGTAACGACACAACAATACACTAAACTCAAAACCCCCTCCCCGGTCGCCAACGGCTTTCGAACCACGCCGCGGCGAGCAAACCCTCACTTATGTCTTCTTCCCAAAGGAGAGTATGGGGAGTCTCGTTTGGTGACGCGTGTCATATCTAAAGACTTTCCCAGGTGGAGCCACGAATGCTTTTACATTCCCATCTCTTTCTTTACATTCCATCTTCAAAAAAAAAACTCCCACAATTTCCTAATTCCATCGAAAGGTTCTAACCGACGATCACCTATAAGAGACATTATTATGATTCTTTTGTCTGGACATTAAGTCATAAAAACCTCAGAAAGAATCATACTCACAAACGGTTGCTTAATACGGTCAACAAAAAAACGCTGGGGAGTTCTGTTCAGTTGAGGGTACTTTTCCCTCTGCACAGCTACTCATTATATAAGGCCTTATTTCGCCTTTGCTTGAATACTGGTTTCTTTCACATTTGCTTGGGGTGGGGGCTCCGACTTTACCACCTTTTTGATATGCGCTGAGTCTAAGCTAAGAGAATAAGAAACATGTCCCATTACACTCAAGCTATCTTGATCCCCCTATCATCTGCGACCGTGACGTTGCGCCACAAATCTCTTTTTCTATAGGTTATTACAAGCGGTCAGATGTTCGGGGAGTGGGCCTCTAGCATTGGAACCTATATTAGCGCCGCAGGTGCAGCACACAGGGAGTGCCTTGTCTCTCGGCATTAAAACTTTGCGTTGGAGTATCGAAAACCCAGGAACCGTTCCGTTTGGGGGGCTTCTTCTAATCCAACCACTTCTGTTTTTCTGTAGAATTCCCATCACCACTCTTCTGTTCTCCAAACTGTTAGTTAATCCTCTTCTTCTTTAAAGCCACATCTACGGGTCAACTTAAGAGATTGCGCTTAGGGACTTTGGGCCCTGGGTGGGTTTTCTATGTTTTATTTCTGCCCCTCCTGAAAAGGACCCCTGCCGTGAGTGGGAATCTTGTAATATATATGATACTTAGATATAGTTATAATTATATAACTATATATATATATTATATACTATATTATATATATTATATATATACTATATATAGATATATATATTATTATATTATCATGCTTGATATTGTATATGATTAAACCTTCTATATCACGCAGTATTTTGTATAATATATGAAGAAAAGAACAAGCAAACATGGTGCTCAAGAAGGAAACGTCATCCTGTAGCCTTTTTCGTTACAAATATCCAAAAATTGTATATTTAATTTTTCGAAAATTTTAACTTTTTTTTTTCTTTCTTAGCTAATCACATTTTTTGGATTTTTTGTTGTTATGCTTTATTTATTATTATAATTTACTAAAATTATTATTATTATTATATATTTTATCCATTGATTTTATTCGTTCAGGCAGAAATTTTCTACTAATTTTAATCAGTATTATTATTATTATTATTATTTATTATTATCTATTATGATTATTAGTATTATTTATTTAAGTTTTAATTTTATGTTCGAATTCACGAATTATTTTCTACTAATTTAATGATCCTCCAGTTACCTAAAGTCAAATACTTTCAGAGCATACTTCCAGAGATACTTATGAGTCAAAACATTTATATTTATATTAGTTACTTATAGATTACATTGTAGTCTCACGACATGATTCAGAGGATTCCATTTTAGATGTCGAAAAGTATTTATTTTACAAACCAAATTTAAAGATTTTGACAAATTAATTTTCTGGAGCAAATTTTCTATAAAATTTAATCTCAACGAGACTTTACTTGGAACCTTTCTGGCTAACCTTTATAGACTAACTAAGAATGATTGCATTCCAGATATCTTTTTAATTTGGATGGGACTAAATTCCGTTCAATTTTCTTTTCTTACTCTCAGTGAACAACAATTCATTATCTTTAATTATAAAATTTTTTACTGGGGTGTAATAAGCGGTGCTGGCTTCATGCCCTTCATGTTATGTATTAGTCGGGTAAACCCATATACGTCGACGTTACAGTCAGGGATCGGACGACATGGTGAAATTGGTGAAGAACGACTTGTGAGCAAGATGAAGAGGGGTATCCTATTAGAGAAGCAGAAGAAAGTTTTCTTGCTTTGCGTATTTTACTTGTGATTTTGAGCTTGCCGTAGATCGAAATCAGATGCAAAAAAGGTAAAAATACCCATTCAACCCAAGCCTTTCTAGGAGGGACCACCGTTTTGAGGACACCCTTTACTATATGGGAAAGCACGTACGTGACATTTTCAGATTTATTAAGTGCCTTGCTGATATGACTTCGTTACCAGCAATTCAACATCTGACAACATCTCTAAAATAATATATAACTTTCTGATATTAATAATGAAAAATTTAAATGATGATGGAACCTTTTTTACAGTACTACATGTACAAGCCACAATATAAAGTTTGTCTATACCTTAATTTACAGCCCTACTCCCTCATGACTTTCAATTGTATAAAATAACTCATATTATAGAGCTTATAAATTGCGCTAGGCTGGATTGTGAATCATTTGATGTTGAAGTTAAAATAATTAAAGACACCGATTAAATTAAAACGTTGTGCAAATTTAGCAGGAAAAAATAATAAACAAACAAAAACATTTCAAACCCCAAAAAGTCTATTAAAAACAGGAAGAAATACGAATGCCAATTATCTCTGGCGAAATGAAGTAACTAAACTCTTTTAGTTTTAAAAATCTACTTCAAATTGCAAAAAGACTTTCGATAAAGAGGAAAAAAAATGCCTACCACGGCATTATTTATACAAAGCAAACTTCAAAAACCAACAGCAAACTATTAGGGAATTAAAAACAAAAAAAAAACTTCTTTGACTCTACTTAGGATACACTTTCAATTAATCCCCCATTCGTCGTGTTACCAACCTGCAATGTTCCCGAGTCTGGACTTATACGTCGATGTATATTGGACTACACGATTAATAGAATTAACAGGATAGGGGCATTCCCAAGGCAACCTCTTTAAACCCCACTACAAATAATGAACATTATTCACGGAGCATAACAAAAAAACAACTGTACCCTGATATATTCAAAGTTCATTTAAATATTTTTTACATCCGCATGCGAAGCGCAAAACTTAGAAATAGCTGAAAGCTTATTATATAAAGCATACAAGCCATATATTAACAAAAAAGTTAAAACGTAATGTTCTCTTAGAATTTAAATGAAATATAATATCGGAAAATTGCTTACTATAAAAATTTAATTAATTAAAATCTTTCACTATATTTTAATTAATATTGTGGTTCTCCTGTGAAATCAAATTCATTTTCATTTTGCTAGGAATCCGAAACTTCTGGAAGGATGTCCGAGTTGTTTACGGACGAAACCGGTCGGAAACTAATAAATATAAATATGCCTCCTGACTTCTTTTGTAAATTATTTTCTAGAATAGTTTAAAGAAATAAAAATGAAAATTAGAGGAAGATATTTTCGTGAATTGGAAGCTTAAAAGGAAAAAACTTAATTAGAAGCAAAAAAAGCTTGATATAGATTCTATGTATGTTATTATTATTATTTTATTACTTATTATTAATTTATTATTATTATTATTATTATTATATTTATTATTATATTTATTTAGTATTATGTATCATTATCCTATTGATCTTTTCTTATTGGAGTTCCCGTTATTGTTTCCTGTTGGATATTTATTATTGTCAGTATATTTCATTATTATTATTATTATTATATTATATTAATTATTATATTATTATTATTATATTAATATTTAATTTTATTATTATTCTACTGATAAATTATATATTGTTTTATCTGAGAATTATTTATCATTTGCAATTCTATTTAGTTAATTATTATTATTATTCATATTTATTATTATTATTATTATTATTATTAATTCTTATTATTTATTATTATTATTAATTATTTATTATATTATTTATTATTAATTTATTATTATATATTATTATTATTTATTATTATTATATTATTATTATTTTATATTTATTATATTATTATTATATATTATTATTATTATTATTATTATGATTATTTTATATTATTATTATTATTATTATATGATTATTATTATATTTTATTATTTATATATTGTTATTAGGTGGATATTTATTATTATTATTATTATTAGTTATTCATTATGATTATTATTATTAATTATTTTATTATTATTATTATTATTATTATTATTATTATTATTATTATTATTATTATTATTATTATTATATTATTATTTCATCTTATTATTTTTATTATTTTATTATTTTATTATTATTATTATATTATACTCAATTATTTATTTTATATCATATTATTATTATTATTATTATTATTATTATATATTATTATTATTATTATTTATTTAATTAATTTATTATTTTTTATTATTATTCATTTTATTATTTTTTATTATTATTATTATTATATATTATTATATATATTATATTACGTTTACCTTATCTTTCTGGTTTCGAAATCAATCTTCATTTAAAGCGGCTTTTTTTTCTTTTATTTTTGCTACATATTAAAAGAAACTTACATTTCATGCTATGATTCGATGAATACTGAAAAACAAAATTTTTGCCTGATTATATACACTAAAGGCAGACTTCTTTTCTGTGTACCTTTTCGTTGTATTAATGTTGAATAAGTTCTTTTGTGCTAATAGTAAACGGACCCGTTCCACGTGTAGTCTTTCAATGAAGAAATTTATTTAAGTTTTGTCAGCCTATTGAAAATAAAAAGGAGTTATAAGCTTTAAACTAGTCAATTACATTTGTATCTGAGTCTAGTAAATACAATTACTTTATATTCAAATATAAATGTATATATATATATACGATATATATTATATAATATATATAAACTATATATTATGTATTATATATATATATATATATATAATTATATATACTAATAATTTTATATATATAATACTATATATATTGATTAAATATTATATGGTTATATGTCTACTTGAGACGCTTTATAATATATATAATGGTAAATATAATATATACACCAACTATTATACGTATCAAATAAATATATATTATATATATATAGTATATACTATATTATTAATTATACTATATAATATATATATATATATATATATATATAATGGGGACTAGTCCTTTTTATTGGAAGTTATTGTATTTATATTATAAGGACCGTCACGACGTTGTTTCCCATCATCTTTAAAGTCATTATTAATTCCAAGTTTTGAAGTCCAATCGCTAGCACCCAACCGTGCCTTCACTGGTCCAAAACACAAGTTGCCATGGTTTATCCTAATAGGTTTTTTCAAAAGTTTAACCTTGCGACAGTTGTTTATGCTGCCCTCGGGGTGGATTAGTGCGTGCGTTTTATACTACTTGGTCTACGTAAATTGTGTCAGATGAAGTACATACGCAACAGTGATCCAGGACGTTACTATTAAAGATTTCTTAATTTCTTTTTTCTATTAATATTTCCAGTGTTTTAATATATTTTTAGGTATTTCATTTTAAAATCTAATGTATCCGAAAGATCATGTGCTATCGCGTTTCATGAAAATTAAATTTACCGGGCAGTTATAACTCCGTCTCTCGAGTGAGAATTTTATTTGCTCTTATTTTTAACTTGCGTACAGTATATTTACAATTTACAATGAATAATACATCAATTAGTAATGATGAAATGTGTATTGTTATGCACAGAATGACAAGTTATACCAAAACGAAAAGATCGTTCGGGACTGGCATTAGGAAATGTAAAAAGTTACGAATATATAATATTCATCGCGGACTAGAAAGTCGTATTCTGCTTTTTAACGACTCCGTCAGTTTATTTTTTTTTTGTTTTTTGTTTTTTAAATATATTTGCTTACTAATATGGATTACCAACAATGAATTTTTCCAGTGGTTCTAACGGACATGATTCAAAGTCAGAACTATATCCCCAGATCAGTTGGTTAAAAAAATCCACATTAATCGCAAACTCAGATTGTTTCAAAAATGAACAATATCTCGAAAAGTAACGACCACTTACAGAAAAAAACCAATTACACTATTGGGAATGTACTAGGGGTTTTCGTATAAGGCTTATACAAAAATGTAAAAAAAAAAAAAAAAAACAAAAAAAAATCATAAATGAAAATATCTCGAAAAGTACGAACAACTACAGAAAAAACAATTGTACAATTGGAAATCAGCGCTATAAAGGCTTCTTAACAAAAATTGTAAGAAAAATAAAAAAATCATAAATGAAATATTTCGAAAAGTACGTCTCCATTCTTCAAAGAAAAACCAATATACATATAGTAGCAATGGGCGTATAAAGCTGATTACAAAAATGTAAAAAAAAAGCAAAAAAAAAAAAATAAATAGGGGGCTCGAGCCGACGGGGAACAGAGGGGGGACGTTTTCCCATACCCCGTAGGGCGGAGGAATCCCCGCGACACCTAAATACCAAAGAGTGTGGTTCAGCAGATCCTCCCCGGAGGGGGGGGAAAAATAAGTCCTTACCCTTGTAGTTCCCCGGAGGGCCGAGAGGGACCCCGACTCCTGCTATTCTTTGCGGTTTACCCTTGGGATTATTCTTTAGTTAAAAAAAAATTAAAAATAAAATTAAAAACTGGACGGAGTTGTAAAAACGTAAAAAGGTCCTAATATATTTTTTTTGGAATTCATTGTCCGGTTACCACTTTTTAAATTGATTTTTGTTTAGGATATATACTTAGAAAATATATTAAAAAAAAACAAAAAAAAATCAAAACTGACGGAGACGTAAAACAGAAGAGGTCCTAGAAAAGCACACACAAAAAAAAGAGTGAGTTAGACAAAAAAGAAAGAAGGAATTTGAAGATAGTCTAGTTGATCTGTTCGATATATGTCATGCAAGTTCAGTGGATATGATCAAAATAGAGGAAGATAGAAAGTTTTTACATATGCAGCGACTAAAAGGACGTGTTGGTTATAGATTAGAAGGTAACAGCTGCAGAAGTACGGAAAGCTGAACGAGTAGCATAGGAATTAAAAATAAAAGAAAATTTAGGCTAGTAAAGTTATGTAATTCATTTTTAAATAGTAATTTTTTACCAATTTCCACTTACTGCCAACCTGATGTTTATTACACATTACAGTATATTTCACAACGCTATTGTCTATCATAATATCGAGTAATCGTAGTTTGAAATGCATATTTCAGAATGTAATTTGTTATCCTCATCAGAGAAGAGCTAAACCCAAGACTCTCAGATAGTAACTACTGCAGAAACTATTCAATCATCTAACAATCCAGGTATGTCAGATATAGACGAATACGCTGAAATAGAAAGTGATTTGTCGTTTCAGAGTACTCAGTGTTTCACCCAAACAAGCTAGGAAAGAAATATTGACAGCTAGACTATCAGCGGCACAAGATAAATGTAAAGTTAGCGACAGAGATGCTATTTAAATATTGACATCTTGCGTTGAGGCACTAAATTTAAATCAGAGAGAATATGTCTTCAACCGCTCGTCCATTAAAAGGGGTACAGAAAGGTTTCGCAAAACAAGCAACATTAAGCGCTGGATCTAAATTTTATTATTCGAAATTAAACTATGCAGTTATTCACTGAGATTCTAAAATGCTCCCAGATATTGTCGAAAAAAAAGTCAGTTGATCGACTCCCAGTGATAGCAACAGATTTCAAAGTAGAACAACCTCTAGGGTTTCCAGAACTTTCATCAGGAACAGGTGAAGAGATATCATCAGCTGTATATGATACACTACAGAAATGGTCTCAAGCTTTTGTTTTTTACACAACTGCCAGCAATACAGGGAGGCTAGATGGCGCCTGTTATCTTCTCGAACAAAATTGTTTAAACAGTGATATCAGGTTTTTTGCTTGTCGACACAATATTTATGAAATTGTATTGAAGGGAGTTTTTATTAAAGTACAGACTTTCACCACTAAAGGGTCAGAGATCCCTTTATTTAAAAGATTTCATTAAACATGGAACGATATTGATAAGGCACAATGTTTGACATGCGAGGCAGATACAGAGGTAAGAATAATATTAAAAGATGATGTAAATGAGTTGTTACAGTATGCCAAAAATAAAGTTAATGAGGATCCAAACTCGTCACGGATTTATTCAAGAATTTTTGAACCTACACCTTGTTCATTTCCGGCAAACAGGAGCATATCACTTAGGGAGATGGATGGGAAAAGCTATATATTACTTTAAAAATATATCTATTTAGAAAAACAATTTAATCAAACAAACCCAACACCAATTATAACTTCGTTTTCTTGTCATCGCTTCTTTAAAAATAAAATGTTGTGTAAAACACTGTATCATCAAAATATAATTGTGCACTTTCTTTAAATTGAAAAATATTATATTCTGAATATAATATTTAAATTCACAAATTGTACAGTGAAATATCAAAATTGTTTCAAAACATTCAGTTATATTGAATCTTTCCAGCTGTGAGTTTTAAAAATAAAATTGCTGTAAATACTAAAGTACCTTGATAATAATAAATTCTGTGTATATTTCAGGTTTTCCTTTCATTTGTCCCTTGCTGGGACATCTAGCAGCAAAATGATATACAAATGTAGATTCTATGCACCTTTTCACACTACCATATTTGTTCCTAGGATTCATTCTCTCTTCTCCTCTCCTCTAACTCTCAAATTTTCCTTTGTTCCATCTATTCTCATGCCTTTGTCCACCAACCCCTTTCTCCTCTTACCTTTTCCCCCTAAACCTTCATATACATTGATCAACCCATTCTTAAAGTCTTGGAACACCCATGCATACTTACCACAATAAGCGAACAATATTGTCTCTGATTCATTTCTATATTTGTCCCTTCCAAGAGATGCACACATCTCATATCCACACCTAAATCGACTCCCAGTCTTTTTACACTTATATTGAATTATATTATGTCTACTCACATACTGCCTCATACTCTCATCTTTTCTCTTGATATAGTATTCTAAAACTTTTTCATGTCTGGCTCTGTTTCTCCTTCCCATACCTTCAATCCAATTCCCCTCACACCTTTTGTACACCTTCTTCTCTACTCAAGCCATCCAAATGAATATTACACACACTCTCCAAATTCTTTTAACCAAGACTCATTAATACCTCATCACCAAGACCTTCATAATCTTTATCATCCAACTTAACCATCATTCAACCCTTTTCTTCCATACCTTACAATCATCATTAACCTACCTATAACCTGCCCAATATAAATAATATTTGAATCTTTTACAACAAGATATAAAGCAATTTAGGATCAGATCCTAAAAAAAAACAATTTTAAACTGTTATTTGAGTGTTTACTCAGTATGTTGACACAGTATGTGTGCAGTGTACAGAGTGTACAATGTGTATATTGTAACTAGTAGGTCTGTAAGGACAGAGAAAACAATTTATGATACACATTTATGTAAATTATAAACAATTATGTCTGTGAAGACAGAAAGAAAACCATTGAAACATAAGACATACAAAAAAAATTGTGAAATCATTATGAATGGATTACAATGGATTGGAATGGAGTACAATGGAGCAATGGAATGTACTGAATGACAATTGAATGTACAATTTAGAATACCGAAAACTTATAATTGTAATAAAATGCCTGTAAAAGAGGACAATTGTTTTGGAAAAAAAAAAATTATGGAGCAAAAAACCATGGTTCTAAACACACATGGTCTAAACCCAAATATGTTAAACATCCACCCTAATATAGTATAATATTAATATATATACCTATATATTATATAAATAAATAATATAATATATTATATGTATATAATATATATATAATATACTAATATATATATAATATAATATATATATATATATATTGATAAGATAACTGCTCATCGTTCTACACCTCACGATTTGTATTAATTAATATTTCTAAATAATTAATTATTTAAAGTTTAAAATAATCACACAAATAATATGTATATATAGTATATATATATATATATATATATAGTATATATATATATATATATATATATAATATATTATAATATATATGTATATATGATAGTTATTATATTATATTATTATATATATAAAGTATATATATAATATATTAAATATATATATATATATAAATATATATATTAGTGATGTATCGAATGTCAAATTTGCCGGAACCGGAACCTTCCGGAACCTTGAAAAAGTCCCCCGGAACCGAAACTTATCGACTTCCGCTACACCTTCCATATTCTACTGAAAACTTATCTAATTAACAAGTAGAGTCTCTCTAAAAGTATCTGCCATCTTGTCATATCCTAACGCCTTTAGTTCTGTAAGCCAAAATGTGGATAAGCGGATCAATAAATTTAGTAACAAAAACAGCATCCGAATTTGACCTTTTTAAAGTTTAAAGAATCAGAAAGATGATCTTAATCGCTCGAGTAAAAAATAGGTAGCATTTTGCTCTGAGTTTTGTACCGCAGATATTGTCGTCGATTAAAAGCTGATATTCCGTAGGAAGCATGTACTCAAAAAACCCGCTACTCTCTCTCTCTCTCATCTCTCCTCTCTCCTCTCTCTCTCCTCTCTCTCTCTCTCCTCTCTCTCCTACTCTCTCTCTCTCTCATCTCTCTCCTCTCTCCTCTCCTCCACTAAAAAGAGTTTTCAGTTTTGGCTCACAATATTGTCTGACAAATAACTAAGAATAGCAAATTCTCGAAATTTGCTTTAGATTTGTTCAAGGCTTAGCTCAAAATCTGTTAAATATGTCTCACCAAAGTAAGAATTTCGTTATTAAATTGCGTTTAAAACTAAACTTTTGGTTTAAACACTACAGCTCAAATCTTCAAAAACTACAATAGATACAGGGAAAAGGAATAATTGTTGGAATCCTTGTAACATTTTAGGGGGAATAATGTCAAAAAAAAAAAAAAAATAAAAAAAAATTAAAAAAAAACATATCTCAAAAAAAAAAAAAGCTACAGCGAAAAGGAATCATTTTTGGAATCCGCTTTGAAATTTTAGTAGGGAAAATGTAAAAAAAAAATAAAATATAATAAATAAAAAAATATTGGCTATTTTTTTTAGAAGCATTATCCATATTATTTATTATATATATATAAATATAAATATATATAAAATATAATTATATATATATATTAATTTCCTAATATTACAAGATTTATAAAAATAAGGGTAGTAAAATAGACCATATATATATATAATAATAATTTATATAATATTTTATAATATATTAATTTATTGTAAGGTATTACACGGCAAGGTAGGGGGCTTTAGAGCCGACGGGGAACACAGGGGGACGTTTTCCATACCCTGAGGGAAGGGAGAACCCCCGCGACACCAAATCACCCAATAGAGCGGTGGTTCGGGAGACCCTCCCGGAGGCGGAATAAGCCGTACCCCGTTTAGTGTTCCTCGGAAGTCCGAGAGACCTCCGACTCCTCCATTCGGGCGTGATATCCCGGGCAGGATTCGTGTGAGTGAAGAAAAAAAGCAAAATGAAGTGAGAAGGTATAGTGAACGAAGGAACAAAAAAAGGTCCCTTAAACTAGGCTTGTCTAATCATATGTACAGAAGTGATAACACTAAGGGTAGTGTTAGGGTAGGACAGGCGAGAATGTACAAGATGCCAAAAAACTTCCGTCGCCTGTGAGAGGTAGGGGTGAGAGATAATGTGAAGGTGAGGTGATGGGTGGTACAGTTGTCCGCACGTAAAAGTGACAGGATGCCAACAATGGAGCCCGCCCGGGTACGAGAGTGGAAGAATAGTGGAGCGGTGTTAAACCAAGTGCACCTAGAAGTCCTAAGTTACTTAGTTCCCGGCCGGCCAACAGTGAGCAACGGTGCGTACGAAAAATGGAAACAGTGAGGCGGCGGGAGGCCTGAAGTGCGAAGGTTGTGGGCCACATTCCAGTTAAAAGAACGAAAGCCAATGCGGCGAACGAAAATACGGCCAACAAGAGGAGGCTTATAGGTTGAAGAGGAATCAGGGTAGTGGCATGTGTCGGATCTCCCAAAACACGTGCGTCCTATCACCAAACAGCTGGGAGTCCAATGGTTGCATGACACAGGAGCTGAGGCACTGTGTCAAAATGGGGTTAGCACATTTGGTAAGCATGCGGTGAGCGAGCGAAGCACAAAGTGACAAAAGAAAACGTGCTTACGCGCGTGCGGGAAAAAAAAAAAAAAAAAAAAGTAAATAAAAATAACGCTGGAGAAAAACAGGAAGGAACGAAGGAACAGAAGTACATAGGCGGGGTTAAGGGAGAAACCGCGAGGGT
>JABUQX010091645.1:30000-32263 GCA_015478945.1 Trachelipus rathkii | reverse complement strand
TGCATGGGGGACGTCTTAACAACGTGCACGCAAGATTTGCGCAACCCTTCTTCGAAGGTTTGCAAAAATTAGTTGCCAAAAATTATGGTTGCCAAAAAATTAGGGTGCAAAAAAATTAGGTTGCCAAAATTCACCCTGGAAATACAAAAGTGCGCCGGAAAAATCATGGGATCTCAAAAACAAGAGCCAAAAATGTACGGTCAAAAAAAGTCAAGGCCAAAAAGTCAAGCGCAGTAAAAATTACCGTTGGTCATTTTCCCGAGTCCAATATCCCCTCCCCTCACTACTTATGTATACCGAAATCGAATCTAATACAATATTAAATTTTGATAAAGAAATATTATAAATCGTAAATATTAAAGTAACGGTTAACGGATGTAGGAAAAATTTTAACTCGTTAACCGTTAATTCACAAAATTAACTCTTAATAATCCTTACTTTTTCGAAAATTAAACGAAAGCGTTAAAAAGTTAACGAAAAAATTAACGAGATAATTAACGGATTAACGCTTTAACGCGTTAATGCCCACCTTTGTATAGATATATTATATATATATATAGATATATATATATATATATATATAATATATATATAATATATATATATTATATATAATATATATATATATAGATATATTATATAATATATATATTATATATATATACTATATATAACTATATATATATATATATATTATATATATATATTATTATACTATTCATAAAGTAACTATATTTTTCCTTGATACCGAAGAGATAAGGAATATAACTAATGAAAATTAAGTACAGTATATTTTGAAATTAAAAAAAAAATATTTTAAGAATGAATTTTGATTTGCCATTTATAATGCCAAAATACCTCGTATTACCAAAAACTTTAATAAAGACTGTTAAGTTTGAATGTTAATTTTTCTTCCTTATGCAATTAACAACACAGGTTACAATGACGAATCATTATTTTTGATTGAACTTTTAATAATCCAGTAAGGTTTTATGTTTTTTCGGGAAGATTGTATCTTAAGTTAGTATGCAACTATGTGTATGTTATACGTGATGAAAAAAAAGTCACGATTTTCGTTAACAATAAACGTTACAATTTGCTTAAAATAGACTAATAAATATAAAATACAAATTTCATAATTTAGAAGTAAGACTTATGAAAAAATTTGCTTAAGAGTATGCATGCTATGTTCGGTGGAATATATTTTTCTTTAGTTATGAGGTTAATCCCATATGAAATGGTCATAAAGTGGTGTTCGACAACTCTAACAATAATTTATATTGTTGAATACTGTTAATCTTATATGTTGAAAGTTCATAAAAATATTCAAGCTGGTTTCTAACAATGGGTAAGGCTCATTATGCACTTATAAATGTCGTTAGTATTTAAGGTTAGTTTAAGTTTATTATATCTCAGCTCTCAATTCCTTAACATATTCTTCCAATACATAATGTAACAAAATTGTAAGGCTCAAATTCGGTTAGTTAAACAAGATATAAAACATCTCCTACATTAATTTATTATACTATGATTCAAAGTCTGAAATTGCCATTTTAGGCTAGGTTGTTTCAGGACCTCTACACAAACGTTTTCATTATTTTTTTTAAAAAATTTTGTACTGAAGCAATAGTTTAACAAAAATAAATTTCAATAAATGCTGAAATATATGCAACTTTTTTCTACAACCTGCCAATTCTGTAATAGTTTGGGTCTTGGTTATAAAATAAGCTCATTATTCTAAAATTCTTAAAAGTGATTGAAAATCCTTCCGAGATATTCACGCAGTATCCCGATGTGTACATATGTGAAAATGAGATACATCGAATACGCAATGTAGATATCAGCTGTACCTTTGTGAAAACCAATTAACTTAAATTCATAATTTTTTAAAAAATATTTTACAAAAACTTGGAAGAAAAATTATTGTGAAAACATTAAAAAAAATTGATGACTAATAAAAAAAAAAAATGATTAGTTTATGAAGTTCCTTCAATGTTCAGAATTAACATCTAAGATTTTTTTTTTTTTTTTTTTTTTATAAAAAAAAAAAAAAAAAAAAAAACTTTTTGAAGAAACAAAACGATTGATAAGCCCACAATGTGGAAAATCTGAGAACGTTAGATTCTGAACTATCCCAATAAAATAAGCTTTCATTCATTACTAATAATAATAAATAATAATAATAATAATAATTAATTAATAATCAATCAAGTAATAATAATAATAATAATAATAATAATAATAATAAAAATAATAATTAATA
>JABUQX010091645.1:7500-25000 GCA_015478945.1 Trachelipus rathkii | reverse complement strand
TCGGATGAGTAGGAAAAAAAAATATCAATTTTCTCCTTTCAAAAAATTTCAAATGTTGAAAAGTAAATTAGATACTTTTTTCTACTTATTCGATCAACATAAAATTTTCAGGGCTTGTATAGTCGGCCAAGACATCTTTTTGCCTCCACAACTTTTTATATTTTAAGAAATATGTTTAAAAATTTCCAAAAAAATTTTTTTAATTGTAACTGTACTATTATCCAAAATATAATATACAAAGAAATTATCTAAGTAAAAAATGTGATTCCCCTCCGACTAATATGCCCTGAAGAAAATTTCATCACTTCGCCCAAATAAAAGAAATCTACATTTTAAAATAAAAAAAAAAGTGAATTTGGAAATGGACAACGCTGACACAAAACTCAAAAAATCGAAAAGTATTTCGTGACTTTTGTAATGGACCTATCTATGCATAATTTCAAGTTTGAATCATTTCGAAAAAAATTCTAGGGAGTTGATAGAAAAATATCAAAAACATGTTTTCAAAAAACTTAAAGAATGACTACAGACATAGAAAAGCACCAGGAAAACAAAATTTTAGAGGGCAAAAAAAAAAAAGCTTAAAGTTTGTTGATAGGATCAAATCGCTGAGAATTCGAAATCTATATTCGAAAATACAATAAATGCTGAAAACGATTCACCTCTACACCTTATTAAAGTTATATCTATAAGACTCACAGTTTTCACGAGATATCATAATAAATGGCGTAATTTAATTATTCGAATTCATCAGAGCATTTTTGTATCATAGCATTGAAATTATAGTAATTATAAGGTTAGATATATATGCAAGAAATACAGGTGTCAATAAATCTATATATTCTATTAAAATATCAACTAAATGGCAGCTTAAGATAATAAAAATCGTTTCTAATGGATATCAGTTAATAGTCTCAATATAAAATTATTTAGTACTAACCTCGACGTCTAATTCCGAGATCTTAACTAATTTTTTTTGATTTTTTTTTCTACATATAATTTCATCATGCAAATTATTTATTTTATTATTGGTTTCAGGGATATAACATTGAGTATATATCGAAGTACAGACACTATCAGAAGATTCGTAAAATATACTTAAGAAAGTGAGTAATTTTAGGATAGTTAATTTAAATTACAATGTACTGCTGTTATTATTTTTTATACGTAATCTCTTATTACATTATATAAAATAAATTTAAAGAGAGATTTATACTATTCATCAATATATAATATTGACAAAAATATGTAAGACCTAGTTAATAACGGAACGATTTAAAACAAATTTATAAAGATTGACATTAGTGAAGCAAGCATTACGTAACGGAGGAGTGAGAGCGTATTCGGTTTTACACAGAGTACACTAAAAAGAACAAGCTTTCAAACGATATTTAACACACTCACGATCTAGCAATAGTAAACGTTTAATAACTCGATCAAATCGCTACTTTATAAATAAAAAGACTTATCGCTCTACAACTAAGGATTTTTATCCACTCCTAACGCACTTACTCTATTAACTAGTTATACACGGAAACTCTACTAGTGTTGCTTAATAGTTATAATATTAATTATAATAATTGTAATTAGATTAATTACAAATTTTTTATTTATTAAAATTCAATCATGAAATAATATAATGTTATTAAATTGAAATAAAAAAGGTATCTGTAAAAGATAACTAAAATTAAGGCTTTTTAGAATATAAATATAATTTTAACAAAAAAAAAAAAAAAAAAAAAAAAAAAAAAAAAAAAATAAAATAATAGACAATATGTATATAGCAAGACTTTTATATTCACATATTGTGCATATGCATTTTGACCTAAGCAATATTTTTATTTTTAACGACGACCAATATTAAAAAAGTTTTAATAAAAAAATATAAGATCAAAGTTTGTTTCTTCCTATTGATTGCCGAAAACATGTTCATTTGTTAGCGCTTCTTACATGTTAGGTTGATGTTAGTTTAGTTTGGTTTGCCATTTATATTAAATTATATTCTCCGTAGTAAATGTGACATAATGAAATGTTATTATAGCATTTGATCATTCAGGAGTGCACGAAAAATAGTCTAATAGTATCTATGCTATAATTTCATTAGAATATGTAAAATAAACGCTTAACATTTGTATTTTGAAATAATATTTCAGTATTATTCAACTCAATAGATATATTTTTTATGTTATTTAATGATTATTCGTCTTCTGCTCCAGTCATCAATGTATTTCGACTTTAATTCCAGTACTTTCTGAGACGAACAGACTCAAGAAATCCAATTATATACTCGCATTCTTTCGAGGATATATTTCGCCAGATTATTTTGATAAGTTGATTTCCAGAACGATCAATGCGAATATATTCACAATATGGATATACAATACCACATGATTCTTATCTTATGAATGGTCTACGGACAAGCGAATTTGAGTGTTTTCCTCAACTATCCGTGATCAGTATCAGGGTATTCAATGAAATGCCAAATATCAAATAAATAGGTGTCTATCAATATTAGTTTGATAATAGTTCACACTGAACAATCAAAACATCTATAAGAGATGAATGTAAATTAAATGAAAAAACTGATAGTGACGATCAAAGTAAAAAAATTACACAAAGAGCTGATATATTAAAATATTGATTATCCGTGAGTCAAAAGTAGATATATTCGTAATCACAGATTTAGAAATACAGTAGCCTCGATATGAGTTGTATCTCCTTCTAGATTATTTCGGAGTGATCTTCACTACTAAAACATATCAATATTGAGGTTGCTTAATGAATCCGAATATGTCATGATATATAAAAATATTTTTTTGAAAATGGAGAGAATATGTTCTGTCTTATCGGCGATACACATATTTGTGGAAACAATCAACGTGAATATATGTTTCTATCTGCTTATATGTTCAATTAAAATAACATATAATTATTTTTTTGGCACTTGCTCTCGGCTTTATATTCAAGTGAATACTCATCGAGACCCTTATACTATAATTAAATCCTGCTCCAATAGGCTACGACATATGCTAAATATCACATATCTTTAATACGTAACCACGTCTGATAAATAATGTAGGCTCTAGCGTGCTTAAGGATAGAACGCTAATTATCGAGTTTTTATCTTTTCAGCAAAACATCGTTAAATTACAAAAGTCTATTTGCATCTTCAAATATCCTAAGGAATTAATCCATCGACCGTTCTAATATTTACTTCGTAATAATCAGGTTACCGAAATTTTACTACGTAAATCCCAAGAATCGTATATAATTTCGAGTTCTATTGTACCGTATGAACGATATTTATACACGGTATAATAGGTAAATGGCATTCGTAGTCGTTTTAATATAATTATATCCGGTATAATCAAACTAGCCACAACAGAAAACTATGTAGCATTAAGTTTCGTCGAAGCGCTTTCGCAATCGACATGTATATGTTATTTTATTCATTTCAGTTATAAAAGCGACTTTTTACAAATTGATAAATTATTATATAGTATTTACCGACTACGATTCTTCTTCATCTTCTTTCTCAACTGTCGCCGACTATCGAATAATTTTCGATTATCGTTGAGGATATGCTCCTCGGAGATTCAGATGAAGTATTTCGTCGGTCTGATCATTTCATACCACACTACATAGAAACATATTTTACGAGTAGATTATTCACTGTCTATAGATGAAATAGACACAGTACTATACACAATCATCCACATACAAAATTATGAAGTTTATTGAATATATATTTTTTCTAATCTTATTATCTATTATATTATTATTAGACCCTGTGAAGTTGTTACGCCAGAGAAAGATGAAGTAGTTAAGGAGATAAAAATATTCTTTCCATACTGTAGAGTATAAATATTATAAATTAATTTTGTTGTTTCCTTAAGCGTCTTTGACTCGACCCGTATTATTAGATACGACCTAAATCGAAGATTACTATCGAACCCAGAGCTCACGATCGCAGATAATAACAGTCTTAGGAGGGTGTTTAAATAATTTTTGATAAAATATATGAGTTATTGATGATTTAAGAGAACGAATTCCGATTTTTATTTTAGTGACATAATTAAGTCTCTAGCTATCGAAGGATATTCGTCCCATAAATATTAGACGATGCTATCGTTTTTGGTGCCAGTATCCACGACCACACAACGCGGTGAAATCTATGCTACACAATCGTGATGCCGATCGACATCTCCGTCAGAAATCAGACTACTACACGATGAAAAAATCTGCTGATAAGTCTTCACACCGATAGAGTATGATCCATATACATTTTTTTTCATGGATTACATAGATATGAGAGGCCGTTAGTACACGCGCTCAATACACTAAATAGGTCTCTCCATAACGCTATTAGAGATTATGTATTACATATATCGATAATTATCTATATTTAGTTCGATATCGTGAGAGAAGCTCTGGTCTAGAGGGGATAATCGGCTGTAGATTTACTAATTGTTTTAAGTTAGTGAGTTGACTGGACAGCTAGTAGTGAACCAGATGCTTCTATCAAGCAGTGCCTTTATTATAATCAATTTCTAGTATTCTCATTTTAGACAAATGTGTCACTCTGCATGTCTTCATCTGCATTTCTTCCGTATATTAAATTATTTTATATTATGTATTTTTAATGATAATATATTTAAGAGACAATCTGCTGGTTCTAATTACAGATGCAAAAGTATCTCAAACATGTCTTTTTTGATTTAAAAAAATTTTCCTAAGATATTTTCTCACTTTAGTACTTGATTGGACATCTATGTCTGTCTCGACCATCTCGACATCCGTGCACACTCTTGTGTCTTATTGCCAATTATTATCGAGCGTGTTAACTTTCTAGATGACTGACAGTCACAAGTGTTTCTCAGCTACGTCTTCGAAATACGTACTTATAATTACCATTTAAATTGAAGTTCATTTGTGGATTGGACGTGATATCACTCATACGGGATTCGCTAGTATTGCTTGGCTCTCGTGAAGATAAATCTAAAAAACTTCGGAGGTTTTCTTACCTACTCTCTTATATCGTACAGTCGTCACGACTTTTCGAGTATTACGTGGATAGAACTAACGACCTAAAATGCTTCAACTTTATGGAATTACATTCCTCATCTACTCAGGATTCCATACCTCATACTTGGTAAAACATTTCTGAAGTGATGTGAATCAGTATTCTTATCTCTTTACTTATCTCGAATAATATTATGAGCTCGAGATTCGAGAGACATCTCTACTCTCATGGGTATCTCTAAACAAGCGGACTGCAGTATCCCTATAAAGAGATCTTCCTTATACGGCCCTAACGCGTCATCGGGTATATATGGTGCAAGTTATTTATTTCCATCATACAAAAAAATGGTCATTATATCGTCCGGTATAGTATAATAGTACGATAACTTATAGAGACGCGAGATTATATGTTGCAAAGAAAGGACATCAAAAAACGTAACGGACGTAAGATAGGTGACAACTATTTTTTATCACGATGATCAATAAAACGAATAAACTTTTCACATGCGCAACATAAGCAAATCGCATTTCCATTCCTTTCGCGTTAATTCAAAAAACTCTATGAACTTAAGAAAACAATTTAAGAATATATATTATTAAATTATTCATATGACTAAAAAATAATTACTATATTCCTCAGCTATATTAATATAGTATTGAATAAACTTAAAAAACCATTATACTAGTAAAGGTATATGATTGAAAATATGTTTTGAAAATTTTATATTTATATGAAAAAAAATACAGCTTCGATATAGTAAACATCAATAATATCTTAAAATAAAAATTAAGTTATGGTTCCCTGGAATGGTTAGTATTTCTCTAAATTTATAAAACTTAAAAATTATTAAAACACATATACACATCTTTCAAAACTTCTTATTATTATTAATTATTCATATATTATTATTTCTATTATTTTGTTTTAGAAGCAATAAATAAAGCTAATAAAATTAAATATCTTATTATTTATATAGTCGTAACTAAAAAAAATAATAGTTAATAGTCACAATGTGACAGTCTTTCCGTCGTTTAGACGGTGCGTCAACGGAATGCTAGAAGATGCAAGTAGATCGAATAGACAATTTCACACACTTTTGAAGAAAAATTCACCGAATAAAATGTTACTTCATCGTTTTTTTTTCTTATACAAATAATAATATATCTTAATATAAAGTATTATACTCTTATTCTAATCTTAAGATACACTACATGACCGAGAACTGAATATTTATACACATTAGTCAGATCTGGCTAAGTTTAATATCTGCATCAGGATGTATAGGGCAGACACTGTAACATAAAAAGTCTAATAGGAATTCCTCTCTCGGCCTAAACAAGATGACCACACGGAGCTAATTTGTAGAATTATCACTCTACACATTTATCAGAATCAGTAGAGCTTACCTAGAAGAAAACAAATTTAAAATAATAAAATATTTTGGAAATAATAAACTCCATCGTTTTTTGATCGTCTTTGTTTGTAAGTTGTGATTTAGTTCTTCCTTTAAAAATAGTTCATGTTTCGCTGACGTTACCTCTTAAGGCAAAAGTCACAAGAACTCACTCTTAACTTTTACCATAGTAAGATAGGACATGATTAGATTAGTAGTTAAGTCTATAGAGTTAAGATATAAAATAATTAGTTAATAGTATATTTATAGATAGTTTCACTACATATTTTTGATAATAATATGTTAATGATTTACCTAAATTACTTTATTTTGTATTTAGACTCTTGTTTTATATAACTTGATATTATATATGCTACATTTAATACTTTTTAGTTATTGTGAATTTTATTAAAACAGATAATATTGAATTACCACAAATCGTAAGTTATAATGTAAAAAATCCTACGCATATTGCTCGTTTTACGATATATACTATTGGAAATTAAAACGAATTGTTTCTATTTTCAGGTAAGACCATTGATTAGGGAAAAATAATATAATAACTTCCACTTCTTTCGTTCTTGCAGTAGAATACTCTACTCGTTTTATAATTTCGATAATGAAAGTGTATTGAAAAAACTTTAACACTACATGAATCAGCACATTTTACTTGCTAGATATATTATAGAGACCTTTATAGTTTAAAATCAATTATTAGTTCTATAGCAAGAGCATTCGTAATGAGTAGTTTTCATTAAAAAAAATTTACTTACATGTATATGAACTCAGAACCCTTATTAGTGTTTGTTAATTAACGCCATAGAAAAGTATGGTTCTAATGATAAAAATTTCTAGCTAACTCGTTTTTTTGTGAGACATATGATTCTCAAGTTCCACAATTTTGACCGAGTACACGAACAACTGCTTAGCCGTAATAAATCATTCGTAAAGTCGTCGCGATGGCTCTCTATCAGTCGTGTCTAGTTAATTCGATTTCAGCACACTCACACTCTTGTGATATTTGTGCGCGCTCAATATGTCTTAGAGACATTATAAAGATTTAATCTTGTTTTCGATATCTGAATAAACTTCGCGCCACATGATTTATATGTCATTGTTGCCGAGAATACGCTATCTTCCTGAGTAATTCATCGGCTGTGTAGAGATCGTTTCGCGTAAATTATGACATAACAATAACCAATAATTTTCATAATACATGCACTTGAAAAATGCGTGATCCAACACAAACGGAGAGCACAAGGCCTGTTGAACACGTATCACTAGTTTTCGGCTTCCCTTCAAATTTACGCAATAAAAAAATGAACTAAATGATTTTGAGTGCACTGAGTGCATGCAGCTCCCTGCTCAAAGACATGTATATATAATAGACAGTTAGCTTATGTGAAAAAAACTATATTTTAAATTTTCATATCTTTCTTATCATCGTATGAGATAATATTATGTCATTTTATTTATTCATGGTATATATCGAGAGAGCAACGATATTATTTATATTGGTTTTATCTCTTAGGTATTGAAATACCTTCCTATACTTATCTAGACTGATCGCGAAATGAGTAATTAAATGTGCGTCTTATTATATTACGAGTCCTCGGCCTTGATAACCAGTAATATAATATTTTTATTCAGAGCTTTATTTCTTCACAACAGCTAATTTAGCATTGATATTTTGAATCTCAGTGGACGTTTCTTAGTTAATAGACGAGTTATCTGACGACCAACACTTTCGCCGAATTACTGACATCACTCCGTACTTTCATAGCAATACCGAAGACAATCAAAAATAGCTTACGACACAAAAAACAACAAAATAAATATATACTCTAAAGAGAAGACATCAATACTATGAGTGACGAAGAAGATTACGTCGGCACGAAATCAGATAGTTCGTCGCACTGTTCCTAGATTATGAGGTTCGAGAGCAGGAGTAACATCTAACAAAGTGCAGCTTTAACTGTACTTTCAGTAAGTATTGAGTAGAAAACGTTGTTATGCCACATCAACAGAATAAGAATACACTTTTTGTAATTACTGACGGGTGTCAAATCATCACTTTACTCTCCACGTCATTAGAAGTTATAAAGCAGAATGAATAGAAATAGAAGTGGACATAAAAATTATTCCTTTTCTCCTCGTTATACAGAAATCCCTCCAATGTCAATGCTGAGAACTATTTTTTTTTCATTTCCTCCATATGATATATAAATTATCAGTTGATAGTTCGTTTTGTTGTGGTTTTTGTTGTTACTAGCATAGCTTATCTCGTAATCATTACCCCTCAATCTTTTCATTTAGTAGCAACGTATATTCATCTTATATCGTGTTTACACCACACTCGTTTCGCACACAGAGAAACTTCCAGCTAATTGCTTTTACTTCATTTTGCTTGAATTTTAAAATGTATATCTTAATGAAAACAACATTTCCATTATAGTGCACGATATTGCTTTTCCGCACGCTACACGATAGTGAATGATAATAACAGCGATATGGTTTTGCATATGTTAGAATTTTTTATGTGAATTGAGGAGGGGGATTGCTTTTAGTATATGAACATTTTAAAAAATATTTAAATTATTATTTGATAGTTCGATATGTATTTAAGTGGCATATTAAGCGTTTATGTGTTTATACAGAAATAGAATCAAGATAATTGATAAGAATAACACATAAATAATAAATTGAATTTATAATAATATCGGATTTACTATACGATATAACTACTAATTATATCAACATTAATTACATAAGTATACTGGCAATAGTTATACTTAATACAAATATTCTATTTTAAATAAGTAAACTACTCACTATACACTCATCATGCTTTTACGCTATCTTTATATTTACGCATAAGTCAACTCTAATTTGAATCAGACGGAGTCGCTACAGTTCAAAGTGACGCAACAATTCAGATAATCTACGTTTTTAATAAAATAAATTATAAAAAATTTTAAATATGGATAATATTGTATCACTAAATTCCATAACTGTATATCATTTATTGCTACTAATTCGTGTAGAGTCATATATAAAACTTTTAAAAAAGTTTTACACAATCTTCTATAACTTGTGGGCTTTCTTACCTTTCTATATCGTCCCAAACCATGTCCATCTTCCAAGTTTTCTTTATAACGGTGATATAATAATTAATAAAGGTCAATCCAAGTGAGTTGACAATGCGAAGCTCAGGATAAATAATTAGCGATCATGTCGATCAAACTGTAAAATTAATTAAGCCCAAAACCTTACTCAGAAACCAAGATAGAACGCGCACATGATAAAAACGGACATTTACACGTACACAGAGTCACAGAGAGTAACGTAACGCTTTTCAAAGAATTTTTTCCAAATGTAAAACGATATTAAATTATTAATAAGTACGCACATAACCACCCCTCTTTTCTCTCAAATAAACATCTAATTACCGTGAGTGTTACAAGCGCTAAGTCTCCTTAATTTTTTTTCAACGATACGCATTAACATACGGGGTACACTAATTACTAATATCTCATATGCAAAAAGATATCCGTCGTCAATACACCACGGCATATATTTATGTTCTAGCAATCAGATGAAACACGTTACTAGGATAGATAATAATCTTTATATTAGAAATATTATTCTACCCAATCCATTCTCGAATATGTATATATCTTTTCTTTACGCAACTTAAATATAGGACATATTGGTTCGACGAAACGAGGCCGTGATTATTCTACGAACTTTTACGTAAAGTAGAGAGTCTCACGATAGTTGATCGTGTTATCCTATATATAAAACATATTACTTACAGATTGTTTACTTGTAATATATGATGAAATTATTTAAGATCATCATGGATATCCATGCCATTTATAGGTTCACCAGAGTAAAAAAAAACTATAAAAAAAAAGAATAATTAAGACAGATCAATGAGTATTGTTTAATTTTTCAGATATTATGTACTCTAATCATATATTTTATACAATCAAGAAAAAGATATGTCGTTCCAGAAATTTTGGTATTTGGTTATGAGAGAATCGATATTTTTTAAGTTGTAGTGAAGGTCATTGTTGACAACTGGCATTCAGATCGCACTTCGGATTCCGAATTCCGGATATCGTTCTTCTATTCGCGACTCCCGCGCTGTTCATTGCTCTTAATCATGGATTTTCGGATTTGGATTGGATTTTCGGGGGAAATTTTTCAACACACCGATCATTTGAATATTCCGCAATCGATCGGAGGCAAAATACTCTCGTAAGTAGATATCCCGCGACCGGCTACCGTGATTACGTTTTTACATTTTCCGTCTTTAATAAGGGAAACCACGTCGTCGAGTGTCATGGAAAGGGATCTTGGAGAGGGCTCGTCGTCGAGGGATTGCGCAGTTTTCGTTGGAGACGCAATTTCTTCGGACATGTTTGGTTTTGAAGTCGAGAATGATTGTGAAGAATTAAGATTCCGGGGATAGTTTATATAAAACAAATCGTAAATTGAAATTTTATTTATTTATTAATTAATAATGTTATTATAATAGATATTAAAGGTTATTCCTCTTTGAATGTTATATTATTATAACAAGACACTCCCGCAAAAAAACCATTATGGTTTATGTTTTTTAAAAATAAATAATCACATAAGCTGGTTTTATATAGTTGACAACATATTACGACTTTTTCTTCTCTTTAGATATAGAGAGTTCTCTCTATTCGCATAATTTTTGAATTAGGATGTTTTAATGTTCTTGTATGTATGATTATATTGAGTTTTTAATAGAATTTAAAGGCAAAAATCACTACCGGAAACTGTTATACACATGTGCTCGTCACAACATATTTTCTATCATAATAATTCCTTGTTGTATTGTATTTCTTTATTACTTGATTAAAATTTACTCAAATCTTCATTGAATATAACTGTAATAACATAGTGATGATAAAAAATTTATTTATCGTTTTTTGAGTTTTAGTCCATTAAAACTAGAAAGTAAAAAAGAGGGAGTATGTCTATCCTTATAATAAATATATATATATATACAGTATTCTATAAAAACAAAAAGGTTTATTTCTTCATTATTCTATTTAAGAATTTACAACCTAAAAAAAAAAAATAATAGGATATAAGCCGTTATCAGATGCAGATTGATATTCCAAATTAACCAGGATTGTATAATATATTTATTATACATATAAGAGATCTTATTTACCTTTTATTATATGAATGTAATTTTTAAGAATCTATATGAATAATAATTTGAGCTTTAACTAAAATTATTTTTTTAAAGCAATACAGGAACAATAAAAGGTGTTAAACTTCATTTCTCATTAAAAGGGCGATTTTCTTTTATACATCGCAAGATAATTTTCTATATAAGTTTTATATATATATATATATATATATATTATATATATAAATATTAATAATTTAATAATCTAAATTACTAAATCAACTTTTTCTAATTTTTATATGATAATAGGTTAGATTTCCCATCTGTTATATTATAAAGTGGTATTCTCAAGTATTGGTGATAATATATAAATTAATATAAAATCAAAGTCTATGCCTTACGTGAAGTAGTATGGTGGCACTGCACAGACGATGAGAGAGACGTGCACGCGCAAAGAGAGTAGTAGAGGAATGGATGTTACATCGAGAAATAAAGACACTTTGGTATCGCAACATACGACATCGAAGAGATCCGGAAGAAGTTAAAAAATATGCTACACTGCAGAATTACATCCAGACAAAAAAGATCTAAAGTCTCCCTGCTTAGCCTCGTTCCCAGAACACACGGGCTCGGATATTTACTAGGTAGTGTATTAGGAAGCTCTGCACTCTCAAGCCAAAGTGATAGATCTCACGACCTTTCTCAAATATCTCAATTTTAATATAAAGACAGAGTAGATTGAAGTTGTACTCACAAATTGAATGATCGTATATTATTTATATTATATGACCCTTCTCATCTAATTTTTCTTGAGTGAGTATCACAAGTGTTACTAAATAAGATGAATGAAGAAGTCTACTGTCTTAACCAAGATGTGCTAATCAAATTGACTCTAGTACAATTTTATGCGGATAACTCAGGAGAGTACGTGATTTAGTCTCTTAATTTACTATATACTAATAATTTATGTCCTCGCTACTCATACTTGTGGTATCGCAAACAAAATACATCATTCCTTCTGAGATATCAAAAGTTTTCTCAGGTAAACTTGAACTATCTTTGATGGAAAGTTAATTAAATGTAATATTTTGCAAAAATACTATGCATCTCATTTCTACAAAGGTTACATTCCTCTTCTTTTTTCTTTGAGCTAATCTCACCAAGATAGGGATCACGTGAGATTCTGGTTAGATGTGAGAATGAATATTGTTAACACTCAATGTTTATAGCACTACTCACCTTTAGTTACAATAATATCAATAATATTATGTGCCACAGTATACCTGTATACACTCAATTTAGATTAAGTAACTCAGTTCACAAATTTTCAAATACTATACGTTGGTTTGAGAATATATAGCTGTTTGCCATATTTCAAAACTTTCCACATATCTAGATCAATATTAATGCACGTAATAACGTTTTCTCACGCATGAAAAGAATGAAGTTATCCAGCTGTGTACATCCTCTGAGTGAAATAAGCTCGAACACCCACGCAATCATGTTTAAAGGCATGGGTTAAAATTTACTATAAAAGCGCTTGGGTAATAATAAATTATAATTGTTATATATATAAAATTTTATATATTATATATATAATATTATTACTAATGAATAATTAGGTGAGTTATTACTCAGTGTACACCAAATAATAAATTTCAAATTATATAAAACAAGTTTATTTATTATTAATATAAATATATATATATATATTAATAATATAATTAAATTGAGGGAATTATTACAACACACCTAAATTTTTATATACATACTGTATTATATATATAAAATGTGCTATTTAAATCAATTCAATTGGAAGGGTTCACTGTCATATGAAAAGATATATATATATATATAATAATAATATTCCTGTATTATACTTAATGTTAAAAAATCAGCATAAAATTTTTTATTGCCTTTCCGTTACTCTTCGATTAATAATATTATAGATTATAAATATATATATAGAAAGATAAAATTCGACATCTACGAATCACCATGTGAGTAGATAAGAGGTAAATATTACCACTATAATACAAATACATTTCTTAATATTTTTTAAGGAAAGATCCTGTATATGGTTTAAACCATGTTTTTTTTATCTTTGTGGTTAAAAATCACTGTTGTGGTTTTTAAAACCAATTGGTTAAAACAAATTGGTTTTAATAACCCATACTCACACACCCATACCATTATAATATTATATATATATATATGATGTGTTATTCTGCCTCCACATCCAATATACATATACATTATCGAACTGCATGGATTGATCTTATTTCATAAAAATAAGTCAATAATTAAAAACTGTATATCGTAGAGTCATACAATTTTAAACAATATATATAAAATAGTAATAATACAACAAATAAGTATATTATACACAAGTTATTAGGTATTAAAGAGATTCACACTTTTTAATAAATATTAAAAAAAAAGTTTAAATCTAGGTAAACTAATTAAATATTATTTCAATATTACAACATATTTTACTTAACGTATTCAATACATTATTATCTTATCATTAATATAAAATTTTTTAGTTATGATTATAATTAATATTTATCATATACTAAACTTATATCAATCTCTCGTATATATAAAAGAGTATAGTTAGGATTAGAAAAAGATGTTCTATGTAGAGTATAAATAACACAACAAATATTTTCAAATAACTATAGAATAAACAACTCCATTGGTGTACAAGGCTCACCATCTGTTGATAATATATATATGATCCCACACTTTATAGTACGAGCTAATTGTGGAGATGTAAACATTTTGTTTGTTGTCAGTCACTATTCCAGCTCGTTTTGATAGGGTTAAATAGAGAGAGGAAAAAGAGATAATATAATGAGGGTAGTTAAAAAAAAAACATTCCAATAACAAATAAAAAAAAATAATTATATTTTAAATATTGATATATAATATAATTATATAGTTCATTTGAAATGTGCGTACATAGGCCTAATCATAATATAATATATATATATATATAAATAGAATAATATATTATTTATATATATTTATTGTTTTTCTATATATTTATATAATATATATAATATATATATTTTAATGTAATTTTTATATTATGTATAAATATAGTCAAATAAATTATTTTTTTATAATATATTGTAAATTTACTAAAATGAAAAAAAAATAATTAAAATTAAAAAATTTATATATAAAAAAATATACATAAAAATGTATAACTATAAAGTCAATAGATATTATAAAATATATATTATATTAGTATAAATAATTATTTTATTATTAAAAATATTCTATTTTAAAATATTATTATATATATATAATATATATATTATTTAAAATAAAAAATCAAAAATAATATCTATTCCCCAATATTTAGGGGAATATTTATTTTGATAAATTTACCTAACCTATGTATAAATAAAAAAAAATTATTATAATAAATATATATATATATATTATATTTATATTGAATGAGTCTGAATGAATTGTGAATGCCTCAAATAAAAATAATAATTTTGAAATATTTATATTTATATATAGTATATATATATTTATATATATATATGTGTATAAAGGATAAACGTATATAGGCTACTTATATATTATTATATATAATATATATGTGTACTCAATGTAAGCTCCCTAACTAAACAAAATAAATAAACCTAATATTATAGAGGTATTAAAACTTTTGAGACTTTAAGTGAGGTATAAATAGATATATATAATATATATAATATTATAAATATATATCAAATGGCTTAGATATATATTATTGTCATGTGTACTGCGAATTAAAACCATAAAACTCTCATAACACTTCATAAGGTTGTAAGGTCTGTGCTAACTTCGGGGGTCCAATGTGTAGCATCTGAATACATAAAACACCACTAAATAGTACGAATTGTTAGTGCAACAGCCTCCGCAATTTGGAATCCCACTTCGGTATGCTCATAATTGAGATCTCTCCCTGTGATTTGCAATAAATTCATTGATACAAGGGATAAATTTAATGAATTTCGCTGAGCCTACTTTTTGCACGGTGTGAAAAATGACAGTGGATCTATCGTTTTAAATAACGCTGTGCATAATCATTATAAAATATTAGTTAGCTCGTGGTAAATATCAGAAAATTTTTCGGAATAGCCGCCGGATATTATATCAACTAAATATTTATAAACGTAATAATTTTATTATCGTAGTTATGTATTATATATAATATATTATTATATATGTATGTATACTCGGAGTATTTAATATAAGTAGTACTACATACATAGGATATTGAGCGCCGTTTAATATAGGTAATGGGATTCTATTGTTTATGTATAATATTATGACCACGTATTAGGGTCGTGAATACATATATTAAAATATGTGGATATTATGATATAGGGAATTAGTGATACCCTCATATATATATAAGTCCCGGTAGCCTGGGCTCATAATGTGAAGACCATATTAATCACCAATTCGACATTTATTCCCGCTTCTCAAAACTTAATCTCCAAACGCCAAGTATATTATATATATATTAGGTACCACTTTCGCTATCAGATCAGTGTTTAGAAGTGGCTTGATTAGTTTAGAAGTGGCCAATGAATAGTGGAATATGAATTTGTATATATATATATACTCGGTGGACCTCGTGTGGACCAGAATTCAAATGTAATTTAATTTTCTTATATTATTTTTGCTATTAATTAATTAAAATTAATAAAATATTATTAAATTTTAACTTCATATTGACCATATAGTTAAAATTTATTAACCGTATAATTGTCCATAAAAGAATACCTGAAGTTTTATATTTACATTGAATGATTTTGGGGAACGAAAAAATAGTTTTTGTCGATATATTAATAATAATTATTATTAGAATATTATATTTTTTTTAACTTACTATAATATATATATATATTTATAGTTTATATTTTATATGGAAGTATATAAATTATTATATATATATTATATATTTTAGATAAAAATTATGTTAAAAATTTTTATTCTAATTCGAAATATATTTATACTGATATATAATTTTTATCCTCAGATATAATTATATATATAGTATACATATCAGTTATCCGAACATATAGATTAATGTAGTATAATTTATATATTACTTCGGATTAATCGTGGACAAAATGATGATAAAAAAAAACTTCTAGTTATACAAATTACCTGAAAGAAAAAATAAGTTCATTTGGGAACAAGAAACAAATCAACCATTATTGAGATTTAAATACTATATTATGATAGTAACTCATTATATAATGACATTTACTATACTTTTAAATGAACTTTTCACTATAATTATTATTATTATAAGTAACTAATTAGATAATATATTATAAATAATATATTATATAATTTATAATAATTTAAATAATAATTTATATTAGAGATTCTAAATTTATTTTCTTATGTCCTCTTTGTGCATTATATTTATTTATAAAAGTTTTGCATTTTTGTATAATTTTTTTTTTTCTAATTATTTTTTTATTTCATGTACATTATTATTAATTTTTCTCATTAAATTTATTAAATCTTTGTAAAACATATTTACTAATGAGAAGAAGAAGATTTATAAATAATTTTATTTATATCCATTACCCGACGCGCGTTTCGTCTCTATACATGAGACATCTTCAGAGGATTAGTTCTTGTGAGAGCGAATGAGTTACTATAAATTAATAATTAATATAAAATAATTAAATCTAAATATGATATTTAGTATCTATAACAGATTAAATACATATATAATATAAATTTTATTTTTAATGTGTGTCTAGGTCTGCGTTTATATTGATGTAGAAGGCCTCCGCAATTTTTAGTTTCTGGACTTCACACGATCTGATCCCGCTATATTATATGTGATATATATATATTATTATATTGATGTTTTAAGTAC
>JABUQX010091644.1:30000-44049 GCA_015478945.1 Trachelipus rathkii | reverse complement strand
TTTTTATTTATTTATATCAATGTTTAATTATTTATCAATTAGTATATTTCTTTTAATATGTGCTATCACATTTTTTTATATATTAATATGTCTAAAAAGTTTATATAATATAATTTTATATATTATTTTATTTTTTTGTTATATATTTTTTTATTTTTAGTGCGAAAATTAAAGTCATTTTCACTAATTGCTCTTCTTAATTAGGGTGCATATCACTGTGACATTCGTAATGATTTTTTTTTATTTTATATATTGTTATAATTATATAAATATGAACGAATTCATTTTTAATTTATTTAAAAATTTTTATTGTAATTTTAGTTTATTTATTATGTTATTATTTTTTTTTCTTTTTAAGTTTATTGATCTATTTTATTTATCTTATATTAATCTATATATAAATATATAATTATTTAAAAGCTTTTATTTTTTTATTATTTTTTTGGTTTTAATTTTTAATTTTATTTTAATATTTGATGTAAATTATTTATGGATTTTTTTTATTTTCGAGTTATATTTATGTTCTTTCACGAATTTTAACTATTATTTTATATTTTTTATAAGTTATATGTTTAATATTTTTCTTTTGTAATCTTTATTTTTTTTTTTTTTATGAATGTCTTTTGTGGTTTTTCAAGTTAGGTCATGATATATGTTTTTTTTATTTTAATATTGTTTTATTTTTGTTATGAGATTTCTTCTGTTTATTTAATTTTATTCTATAATTTTATTTTGTAAAATTTTTTTTTTTTTTATTTTATTTAAATTGAATAATTTATATTTATATGTAGAATTATTTTTATTATTTATTTAATATTAGTTTAATACTTGTATAAAATACTATTAACTTGTGACTTATCACTAGAGACAATAAATTGCAGGAAAATGGGATTGCAGATGGTAGACCTCAGTAAGAAAAATAATAAGCAGAAAGAAATTCAAATTTTGAACTTAAGAAAAATTCAAAAGCTAAAATAGATCTTAAGAATGCTTTTATGTTAGCGGTAGATAAACAAGTTTTTACATTGAAGAAAAATGATAGAGAAAATGGTATTTTTGATAATTGGCGCTAACAAAAACAATATTAACAAATGTGTAAAAGTCTATTATTACGTAAAAACTGGTTAATGAATTGATGCAATTCAGCAATGGAAAAATCAGCAGAATGGTCAGAAGACAAGATGTGTCTTTAGCGATATGGAACTAATTGAATGTAGAATCCAGTTGTATGCATGGAAAAAATATCTCATTATTTTTGAATGATGAGTTTGTATGTTTCCTGCATATTAAGAACAAAATTTTATGTTCAAGTTTGGCAAGCTTTCATGATAAGCTATCCAATAGTGAAATTTTATATCTGAACCAAGTGTATGTAGTTTTATGGTAGACAAAAAAAAAAGCCTATTTTAATGGCTATCGTAAACTAAAGGAAGGGACTATTTAAAGTTGCATATGAAAGCTAAAAGTCTCCCCATGATACCAGAATAAATGCATTGTAATGAAAAGAACTTTTTTACAGTTATATATGGAAAGAATGGGACAATTCAGGATAAGAAGGACACATAAGAATCTGATCTCAAAAGAGAACTAAAATTGAAAACCTCACCTGGTTGATAAACAGAAATTGTACAGGACTCTCTCGGAAAAATGCATCTCGTCAGAATTTTGAAAAAGACCAAATAGACTATAAACAAGGAGAATGCTATTTGCAGATGTTTGTGGACCATTTCAAGTATTATCAAACTCAGGTTCATAAAATATTTTGTATTTCAAGATGAATTCAATTATTGTATGTATTGTATATATTTTATTAAAGAAAAATCAAAAGGTTGTAGAAATATTGGAGCAAGTTACTCCCCTAAGAAGCAACAAGACAAGGATCATCCAATCAGAGAGAATTTTATAGATGATAATGGCTTAGAAATTTAATAAAAGTTAGTAAAAAGCTTTTACATAAATATGGAATTAAGACAAAGGTTAACAGCTCCGTATACTCCACAACAAAATAGAGGAGTGGAAAAAGAAAATAGAACGCTAGTTGAAGCGGGCTAGATCACTCATGTATTCAAAAGTAAAATTTCCACAGAAGTGTTTTGGCAGAATTAATTAACACAGCAGCATTATATAATAAAATAGAAAACTGGAAAATCCCCAGTTGATGGGAAAACGCCTTTTGAAATTGGTATGATATGAAAGCCCAGAATCAAGCATCTATGTGTAATCGGAACAGCATGCAGTGGGTGGATTCCAGAACTCAGGAAAAAGAAGAAAGTATAGACCAAAAGCAAAATCAGGTGTGTTAATTGTGGTTATGATGGAGATGAAAGCTACAGATTATATGATCAAGCAAATAATTTTGTGTTAAGATGCAGAGATGTAATATTTGAAAGAGAAGAAACTTTCAACTCAATTTCAGATTGAAGTTTTAAGAATCGAAAAAAGATAAATAAAAAGAAAGAATCAAATAGAGATAATACAGAAACAAATTGATGACAGTACATCTATAATTTGATTAAACTCATCACATACAGATACAGAATCTGATACAGAAACAGAATCTCATACAGAAATAGAATCTAATACAGAAATAGAATCTGATTCAGAAATAGAAAAACAAAATAGAATAGTAAGCACAAAACAATTAAGAGACAGATCAGTAATTAAAAAAGCCATCAAGGTTTGATGACTACAGTACTTATCTATTATTAGAAGATATGGAAGAACCTGAAAAATTATAAGAAACTAAGTAGAGTAAGCATAAGAAAAAATGGGTTTAATCAATGAAAATGAAATGAAAATCACATTTGAAAGAATAATACAATACCACCATCAGGAAGAAAACCAATTGAAAACAAATGGATTTATAAAATTAAAATGAATCCAGATGGTACAGTTGACAAATATAAAGCAAGATTAGTTGCAAAAGGGTATAGTCAACATAAGGGAATTGACTATAAGCAAACATTCAGTCCAGTAGCAAATGAAAGTACTGTAAGGACTTTAATAAGTGTAGCAACTAAAGAAAATATGTCTTTAATACAATTTGATGTTCAACAGCATTCCTTTATGGAAAATTATCAGAAGAAATATATATGAAACAACCCAAAGGTTTTGAAGATGGGACAGACAAAGTATGCAAATTAAAACTCAGTTTGTATGGGCTTAAGCAAGCACCAAGATGCTGGAATGAAAGACTTGGAAACTTTCTTTCAAAACTTAATTTTGGTAAAAGTACAGCTGATCCTTGTCTTTACATAAGAAATCAAAATGGACATAAAATCATACTTGCATTATATGTTGATGATGGACTAGTTGCATCAACAAGTCAAGCAGAATTGCAGAAATTTTTTAGAAGAATTAAAAAAGGGATTCAAAATAACATATAAACCTGCAACATATTTTTTTAGGAATTGAATTGATCAAAAATTGATGGTTTCAAAGAAATTTCAGTCAGTTCATGTTATACTAAAAGAATACTAAAGGAATTTGGTATGGAAAATTGCAAATGCAGTGTCAAACACCCTTTTAAAGGATATTGTTACACATGACATTGAAGCCAGGGAGAGTTTCCCTTACAGATCAGGCAATAGGAGCTTCTTCTTATATTTCTTGCAAACAAGGCAACAAGACCAGATATTGCATTTGCTGTTAATTATTGGTGGATTTGTAGTTACAACAAATTGACAAGCCCTAGGGTGCTTTTGTTGGATTTGCATAGCATTGTATTGGGTAGTGGTTGACTGTGGGCAGTAACTCTGATTAGGCCCATGTGGCTTTTTACTGTCTTCTATACTTTGTTGTTTAAGTAAATATAATTACGTAGTTAAAATAATTCTTAGCTTATGGCCTAAAACAATCTTCCGGACAAAGAGCTTGTCCCAAACTAAAATCAGGGGCCCGTAACACAACGGCTACAAGCATTACAGTTGTACGATTTTTGTGACACTTGTTATTATTCTGTAAACACAGAATTGCATACTTGGGAAATTGTAGTCTACAAGTTAATCATCAGCTCTTGTAGACCGAATTCCCTCGTACACAAACTATATTTAAAACTGTATGTTGTGTTAACATTATAAAAGAAGTGAAGAATAAGACCAAAAATCTATGTAGCATATTTTTTACAAATCTTAGAACGTGGGTAGAAATTTTTTTGCCGCCCGGCTGTCATTAATTACAATAAAATATTTCTTTTAATTGTTAATTTATTATTTTATTTTTAATAACTTGCATTTCTTTTATTATTTTCAATACTATATCCATAAAATTTGGTGAAATTGTGGGATGTCGCAAATGATGATATGATGCGTGATCGGTTGAAGGACCGGACCAGTATAATTATTTGCCAAGGAACCATTTTGAAGGAATTAGTGATTTTCAGTTTGGAAAAATTTAGGCTAAATAGATTACAATTTCAGAACGTTTTGACTGAAATTGGTGAAGCTCTTGAAAATAAAACTAATAGGGTTTACAGTTTATCAGCTGAGCAAAAATTGAAAATTGCATTACACTGGCTTGGGAATGGAAGCCAATATCATGGAATAGCAGATATGCATGGGGTATCAAAAATGACTGTAGCTAGATGTGTACATGAAGTTGTAGATGCAGTTAATGAAATTTTATTTGATACAGTTGTAAGTTGGCCACAAAATATTTTTGACATCACTCAAAGGTTCCATGCCATAGCTGGATTTCCACAGGTTTGTGGTGTTGTTGATGGTATTTTAATTAACATAGATGCTCCAACAAATAATGAACCTGCTTTTGTTGATAGACATCATAATCACTCAATAAATTGTATGGCTGTATGTGGGCCTGACATGAGATTCTACTATATAAGTAGTAACTGGCCAGGAAGTGTTCATGATGCTCGTGTTTTGCGAAACAGCAGTTTGTATCAAAGAATGGAAGATGGGTGGATGCCATATCCTGAAGGGGTTATCCTTGGTGATTCAGCTTACCCATTGAAACAATGGCTAATTCCCCTAGGTACAATAACCCAGAGGACATTGCTTACAGACGATTTAACAATGCACATAAACGCACAAGGCGTTTGATTGAAAATGCATTTGGTATTTTAAAGGAAAAGTTTCCATGTTTGAATCATCTGAGGTTAGACCCAGTGTTTGCAGCTAATGTGTTTAAATGTTGTGCCACATTGTGCAATATATCCAAAAATAATGAAGAAATCAATATCGATAATGAAAATTTTCATGATGATGAAAATCTTGTTGAAGAAAATGTAGTAGTTGACAATGATCAACCTCCAATTGTTGCTGGTAGGCTAGTACTTCACAAACTATATGAATACGCTGTTCATAAACAACGTAGGTTTTGATATGGAGCCTTCTCAGATAATGAAATTAGCCATTATTTTGGAACAATTTTTGTTTCTGCAATCTATCTGGTATGATTGTCCTGTTTTCCTTGGAAATAGTACATTCTGTCTGATTTTTTTTTTTGCGAGTATAAATTTTTATTTTTAGTTGAAGCATAATTCTCATCTGGGGGGTTTATCTTGTGTGAAATCAAGTTTGAAGTGCTGAGGTCTAATCCCTATTCCACTTACAACCTCAGAATTAGTTCTTAAGACATTATCATTTTTGGTGTTTACCTTTGAGGTCTGAGTTTACCCATAAGTGATATACATTTATGAGACATTCGCAGTGGAAGTCTTTGAAATAAACTAGTGTTAATTCTTGTAAAAATTAAATAAAACATTTATTTGTGATGATACAAATACTAAAATAATTTTTATAAGATCATTCATGTGTTATAATTAATAATTCTACAATAGAAACAATATGTTTTGTGCTTTGCCTATATATTATTAGGAAAAACATATATGTATATATACAGTATAATAGCAGCATCTGTTGAGAAGTTTCCATTTTTCCCTTTACCGAGGAAAATTTTTGTTCTGCAATATTATCAGTATGATTGTCCTGTATTCCTTGGAAATAGTACATTTTGTCTAAGAGAGTTTTTTTTTTTTTTTTTTTTGGAGTAAGTACAAATTTTTATTTTTAGTCGAAGCATAATTCTCATCTGTGGGGGTTTATCTTCTGTGAAATCAAGTTTGAAGTGCTGAGGTCTAATCCCTATTCCACTTAGGACCTCAGAATTAGATTTAATGTGTTTGGATTCTTGTGAACATCTTTAATATGTATCTTTAATATGTATCATTATTATATATATTACATATATTAATTTATTGAAGGATAATTATAATGATAATTTATTCGGGAAAAAAACAACAAAAAAACATTATATAATTAAAATGAAACGTGGCTTAGATTAATTATTTATAAATCTATTAATGTTTGTTAATCTGGAGGGATAGAAGCTCGTGTTGTGAGGATGTTGTGTGTTTTTAATCATTTCAGTTTTTTTAAAATTTATTTATAGTTCATTTTCAAGTTTAATTTAAAACCCCTTGATATTGCTTTGTTTAACTATAATTGTCTGTTTGCTGATTTTATATTATAATGAATTCAGATGGAAAAACATACGTTACGTAATCTTTCAACGGGCTGGAATTTTAAGATAAGTTTTGTGTCTTACTTTTTTTAACTTTTTATAACTTTAACATATTTTACTAAGGCATTACATGCTACACATATTTACTGTTGCGTATGGTTTTTAGCCTTTACTTTTGCTTTTAGTTTTAATGTAGATTACTAGTTTTTTCCTTTTAATTCTGAGTAAGTTAAATTATGCTTAGTGTGAGGGATGCTTGTGAGTTTTAGCTTTCTAGGTTTACATAGTTACATATTGTACTTGTACATACGGTTTTAGAATTTTCTTTCTATTTTTGTAAACATAAGCTATTTATAATTTTTTTAGTTTTTAGGGTTAACGAAGCAATCTTAATTTTTTTTGGTGTGTATTGTTAAATTTAATGTTATATGTATATAATTTTGTTGTTGGGATTTAGTTTATGTTAAATTTTTATATCGACTCCTCCTTTTGTTTTAGTCCGCTGTTTGTCTATATATTGTTTTTGTGTGTGTGTGTGTGAGAGGAGAGAAGAGAGAGAGAGAGAGAGAGAGAGTAGATGAAGAGAGAGAGAGAGAGAGAGAGAGAGAGGAGAGAGAGAGAGAGAGAGAGAGAGAGAGGAGAGGAGAGAGAGAGAGAGAAGGAGAGAGAGAGAGAGAGAGAAAAGAGAGAGAGAGAGAGATAGAGGAGGAGAGAGGAGAGAGAGAGAGAAGAGATGAGAGGAGAGAGAGAGGAGGAGAGAGAGAGAGAGAGAGAGAGAGGAGAGAGAGAGAGAGAGAGAGAGAGAGAGAGAGAGAGAGAGAGAGAGAGAGAGGAGAGAGAGAGAGAAGAGAGAGAGAGAGAGAGAGAGAAGAGAGAGGAGAGAGAGAGAGTAGAGAGAGAGAGAGAGAGAGAGAAGAGAGATAGAGAGAGAGAGAGAAGAGAGAGAGAGAGAGAGAGAGAGAGAGAGGAGAGAGAGAGAGAGAGAGAGAGAAGAGAGAGAGAAGACGAGAGAGAGAGAGAGAAGAGAGAGAGAGAGAGAGAGAGAGAGAGAGAGGGACGAAGAGAGAGAAGGAGAGAGTGAGAGAGATTGAGTGGATGAAGATGAAGAGAAGAAGAAGAAAGATGAGGAGAGAGAGAAGAAGAGAAGAGAGAGAGAGAGAGAGAGAGAAGAGAGAGAGAAGAGAGAGATAGATATGGCAAGGTTTGTTATAGGGCGCGGGCTTTCTATTGGACTTCACCAACATTCCGTGGCAGATTTATAAAGATGTCTAACTGCCTCTGTGGAATTATCACCTCTCTAACTCTAGCCCTAACCTTTTGCTCTTGTCTTGAGACTCAGGATGGCTAAGAATTCATCTGCTAACTCGTTTTAAGTATCCAACTATAATTATTTCATAATTTCCGTCTGAAGGGTGGAGTGTGCGGCCTATGTAAACATTAATACTCTGTAACACGTCTGGAAAATCTCGAATCTCTAAACTTTCGATGTCAATGTGGCTCTAAATTTTCTTCCTTCTACTACAAAAATCTTGATGCTTCTTTGCTATTGTTCTCCTAAATAGAACAGATTTTCCTGCTCTTTTGAATTATCTTACTACTTCGTCACGAGACTGTTATATCTTCTCATCCAAAATACTGGGTCCTCTATTTAGGTATTTCAATGTACACAACACTGAATATGGGGGGTCCTCTCATAACCATTTTAGTGGTGGGAGGAGGACTGAATCATTCCAGCATTCTCAAACGAACTGGATCAACTATTTAAAGGAACCCACAACACAGTTCCGGCATCGTCCTAACCAATTCTTAACACACTTTGACCAATGTTTCACCAGCTAGTTCCTTCTCTCTTAAAAATACAACCACCCTTCGCTCCGATTTGGTAAACATCTGACCACAACCTTATATCTCTTTAATTTAATACTTTCTCTCAACAGCTCCATCCTGCCCTACTCGTTTTTTTCTGGCACTTTGATCGCGGTGATTGGCGGGCCGATTGCTTCTACGCTAACTATAATTGGAATGACTGCTTTGTCTCTGGTGACGCTTCGATTCTGCCGATAAGGTGGGAGCTGTAATTCGTTGATGGGATGAGCAGGTTAATACCTTCTTCGACTAAATCTTTCATCTCCTCATAATTCATGGTTCGATCGGCTTGTTCTCTGGCCATTCGGCTAGAGACAGTACGTATCGGAAATGAAAAATTCTCGCTATTCTTCTATCACTCTCGCTAATTTTCATTCAGCTATGAAATCGTTGCAGAGATACACTCTTCGACGAGAAAGGCGGGCTTTCATCAAACGAAAGAAAGCCTTAACCTCCTTGGTTCTCCTACTGATAAATCGTCTGGCCTCTTGCAAAAAACATCTTCATAATAACTTCTGTAAATCTGCCTTTCCTTCCTCTTATTCTATCTGATGGTTCCGTCGCTAACTCTCCAACTGAAAAAGGCCAATCTCTTCGGCCTTCCTATTTTCCTCTAACTTCAAACCCTGGACGATTCTGGCCTTCCTTCCTCCTCCTTTCTTCTACCTTCAGGTGTTCCTATGATCCTGCGTGATTACATTTGATTCGGGTATGCATGGGCTCCTGAGATCTATGAACGTTAGGAAGGCGGGTGGCCCGGTGGCATTCCTCCCCGATCGTTTTTGAGTTGTGGAAGTGTGCTTACGTGCTGGCCCCGCCCCTCGTTCAACTATATTTTAACGACTCTAATACTTAGCTACTTTCCGCTCATGTGTTTGGAGACGCTCAAGGATTTGTCCAACCTATTCCGAAATAAAGGATAGGCCGCTTCTGTCCATATTAACTATCGCCCTATAGGCTACTCATGGTATTCTGATTACAATTGAATCCATTGTATAGCCCTTCTTCAACTCTACATTCTTAGAAACCTATCTGGATATCTCTTATGTCATCTACTTTCCGATCGCCAAGTTATGGCTTTTCGGCGTTTCTAAGGTCATCTTGAGACGATTATACTTCCTTATTTAATAATACCTGAAAAGTGTGAATAGATATTTTATGGTTTATTGCCGCTCTCTTAGGAATTATCGGTGTGAGATATGCGTGGTTGGCGACTTGTGATCAATCCTAAATGCAAATTTTTGAAACCGGGTTTTTAATTGAGTTTAGCACGCTGTCATCTGCTTCTTCCAAGTCTCCCTCTACTCTGGTCCTCTCTTCTCTTTGTCTTACTTATGCTAGCTGCTTTTTTCAGTCGCCTTCAAATTATGTCGGCTGGGTTTTGATGGAATAGCGACTTTTTTCTTCTCTGTTCTTATTCATCAAATATGTATTTTTTAATTTTTTAATAGTTTTTAGATTTTTTTTTAGTTTTCTGCTGTTTCAGGTTTTCTTGTTTGCTTTATCTCCTACTTATTCTGCCTATCTTTATTTCTATTAATATTATTTGATTTCTTCTTCACCTGTCACATGTACTAAACTTCAAGATGCCAGTGTGAGTTATTGTCCGATTTTGTGGATATCTCTATCGTACCTCCTGATCATCTCATACTCTATTTTCAAGTGTTTTGCTCTCGCTATTTTCATCTTCGTGAATTGCCTCTATGTCTCTAATCTCTCTTCGCTGATCTGTTAATATATTTCTCGTATGGGGGTTCGTTCTTCAAACCTTGGAAATTTAATTCTTTTAAAAACTCAGACTCCAATCAATGTTTCCTCTCTAAATATTGGGCTATTTTCCTATCTCTTTCGACGGTTCTCTTCTCTCTCTTTCACATTTTGACCAATTTTTTTTTTTATAGAGACTAACCTTGGCTTCTGTGCAACAATAAACAATAAAAATGGTACTTGGAAACCTCAGCATCACATATTTGCTAGGCGGCCTCAAAAAACTGGAAGTTCTGTTCACTGCGGGACTATTTTTCCTCTTCTCAGTTACGTCCAGCCTAACAAGGGCCTCATCATCCGCCCTTGTATGGTATATTGTTTCCTCAATCTGGGTTTTCATCCCGGCTTTGACACTGTCCCGGAGTCAAAAGCCAAAAGGGCTTATAACTGTTCTGTACTCTCCCACTTCACTGACCCTCTATCTCTGCAGCGAGATGTTGGTGCTTTATCTTATCTCTTATCGTAGCGGCAGGTGTTCGAGGGAAATTACCACTCCGTACCACCACCTCTTACCTTCTCTATATTATCTTTGCTTGTCTTGCTCACGAGTTCTGTGCTAAGATATTGGGTAACTCCCAGGCGGTAGTTTCCGCTGCGGTGCTTTCCTTCTTCTCTGCCACCTCTGTTTCTGTGGGAACTCTCTTCTCTTTCTTCTGTGTTTCCTGCTCTGAATTTAATCTCCCCTCTCTTTTAAAGCCAGGTTTTTAAATCCATCGGTGCGCTTAGCGGATGTATTTTAATAAAACCTCCTATTATATTTTCGCCATCGACGTCCGTATTAAGTTTTTCGACGGAAAACGAGCCCGACGATGATTCGAAAAATTTGTATCCCTCTTTCCCTATATCTTTGCATCGTTCGTCAGAGAGCGTTGCTCGAGTAAGGTTTAGGACGAGTATTAGGAACAAAACTATACTCCGGCTCTTCATGCTCAAAAAGAATCGTCCTCCGATTTTTCGCGAGTGTATCGCAGTATGGTTTTTTGTGTATGCGGGCGTGATGATATAGGTGCTTATTAAAAAATAAAGAATATTTTTTACAATATTTTATTTATACAATGTAGATAATAATTTAAAGAATAACAAAGAAAATAAAGAATTTGTAAATTGTTAATTTTTTTACGCGCGATGACGAACTCGAAAGTTTTGGAAAATAACCGCGCTGATCGAAAATATGATGAACTATGATTATTATTTATTTAATTCATTTTATATATCATCTAAAAATATCCTGACAGTCCGATTTCGAATTCGCCGATTCGATTGATTTCTGGTTAAGTATTCATCATTGTTTCTTCGATCTTCAGGATTATGGAAATTTTCCCCTAAATCCCCTCTTCCCCTATTTTCTTCTTCGGTGAATCTAGCAGCGGGGGCGACGGCGACAACGGGTCTGGCGTGTGGCGGTGCATTCGGATATCCCGATAGTTCTGGCTTGAAGATATCGCGTAAATTGGAGATTAATAATTTACAACAATTTATAACAATAACCACAACGATAAAAACTATAATCGCGATTCTAAACCCCTCGTTTTTATTCCAAAGGTATTTGATTTTTTCTTTCGTCGTATCGATACCTTCCATATACTCTAACGGAGTGAACCAAGAAGAATCCGAGAAGGCGTCCTCGTCTTCTTCGTTAGCGTTCTCGCATATTCTGACGCACTCGAGCGAAATATAAACGCCGCAAAACGTCGAATTATCGTCGAGCGGTTGCGCGAAAGAATAAATTTCTCGCTCTTTCGATATGACGCTAAACCTAAATTTGCGACGGTCATCGTTTACCGCGTATTTCAATTTTATGTTTTCTTGAAATTGGACTCGGATGAATTCCTGCGTAATCTCACTAACGCGAAAAAATTCTCCATTTCTGGGGCAGGATTCTAAATCGGTCGGCGTGGTTAATCGATGTATTTCAAAAAAGTTTTCAATCGGTTTATCGCAACCCCAATTCGAGTGTCGTTCTTCGATGGAAAATGAACCTCTCGTTTTATTTTGCAAGTTGAAAAATTCGTGTCGCCTTCCTTCTACATTTCTACAATGGCGTTCCGAGTCGTCGGGCGTTGCTCGATGAAGGAGTACGGCGAAATTTAGCAAAGTTAAAAATAATTCCAAGAGCTTCATCGTTAAACAGTATTTTTTTATCTCCGAGTTAGTCTTCTAACAAACAGTCTTTTCGTATTCGAGGAAGGTGCTTGAGAATGGAGGTTGATCTATTACGCTCATTTATATAGACGCTCGTATTTTAAAATTGTCATTTTAATTTTTTAATATACGTTATATTAAAATAAAGACATTTAACATTTTTGTAAATTAATAAACGAAATACGATATCGAAGGAATAAAAATACATATTCGTTTTCAATTTTTTACTCCTTTAGGTAAACGCGAAGAGCGAAAATAAAATGACGCTCCTATGAATGTTTGTATCTTTCTCCGCCTTAGCAAATTTTTAGACACGGGTGTTATGAGGCGGTCTCGGGGGTGTCAGCGTCCGCTTATGAGTTTGCTGCTGCTTCGATCGATTTCTGGTTGGACGATTTCGGCGGTGCGCCTTGTTATTTTCTCGTCGTTGACGATGAGAGTTTTCCGTTAATATCCCTCCTTTCCCTTCTCCCTCGGCGGATCTCGTAGTCGCCGCTGCGGTGGTAGAGGAAATAGATCTGGCGACGGAAGTCGTCGACGCTAGGAACTCTAAATTTTTCGTATTATCGATCCTATTTTCGAATTCGAATGAGGTGGACGCCGTGGATAGATTGTCGTCGGATTCTTCGTCGTCGTCGTCGCCGTCTTTTCCTACGGGCAAACGTATCTCGGAGTAATCGCTATCGTTTTCCGATGGCAAATCGCGCTTAGAACGAACGTTATCAGAAATGTCGAAAGTTTGGGGAGGGTGATTAGAAATAATTATCATCTCTTAATTTAGCAGTGGCTAATGTATGGACTCTTTATTGCCAGATGTTCTTCTCGTGTTAATAGATTTTGCGCTAAGCAGCATGAAATATTTGAAAACCTCATCCCGAGTAGATAAAGGGATCATGTGCAACGCATTTACGACATTTTTCGATTATTTTTATTAACCTTTGTAGTGTTTACAATATTTCTTAAGCATTTTCTGGCAAGTTTTCATGAAAATCGGTTTCCGACTCTAGCCATTTATTTTTAATCATATCATGTTAATACAATTTAAGACTTTCAAACTATAATACAAAACTGAATTCGTCACTGAAACAAAAACAATCCCCCCCCTATCCCCCCGTCTAACTTTTTGATTTTATAAACATTCCCTAAGCGCAAGAATAAACTAATTTTGAGATTAAGGTCACCCCATCAACCCCAACTTTATATCTACGCACAACCCACCCCCAACCCACCTCATTCACCTTGCCGCAAATCTTTCATTCCATCTGCCCACGTGATATTTTTCCGGTTTTGCTGAGCTTCCTCTTTCCCTTTTATCATTTTTCCAATCAGTTTCCTTCCCATAATAATAATAGATAATGAATAATAATAATAATAATAAAATAATAATAATAATAACTAAATAATAATAATAATAATAATAATAATAATAATAATAATAATAATAATAATAATAATAATAATAATAATAATAATAATAATAATAATAATAATAATAATAATAATAATAATAATATATAATAATAATAATAATGAATAATAATAATAATATATAATAATAATAATACCAACAACAACAACAACAACAACAAACGAAAATAATCATAATAATTAATAATAATTCAATATAATAATGGCAATGAACTATAATAATTAATTAATAAGTAATATAATAATATAATAATAATAATGATAATGATAATGAAATTGATAATGATAATGATAATGATTAATAATAATAATGAAGAATAATAATAAATAATAATAATAATAGTAATAATATAACAATGACAATGA
>JABUQX010091644.1:0-20000 GCA_015478945.1 Trachelipus rathkii | reverse complement strand
ATTAAATTTAAAATATTTTATAATTAAATTATAATCATTCCACTATTAATAAAAAGCAAACAAATAAATCATCAAAATATTCACTGAAAAAAAATTAATAATACGGTACACAGTTTCATTATGACGTCACGAAATGAGGAAGCAACTTTTTATGTCCTTTTCAGTCAGTGACTCTGTCTGGACTGACATGAAGAGTGCAATCTTTCCTGATAATTTTTTTTAACTTACCTGGATTGCTTTATTTATATGTTTCTTATTAAAGAGTTCCAAAAGCCCCGCCCATTTTACTCGTATTAACCAATCATAGGTTACGGATAACACTGCTTCGTCAGTGTATAAGTATAATTTTTGTATAATACCAGTGTGGTTTTTGTGGTTGTTTGCGGTGGGTGCATTACATCATATATATGAGCAGTAGAAAGAGCATATGTTAAGTATATATATATATATAGATATATATATATTGTATGTGTGTGTGTATATATATATATATATATATATATATATATATATATATATATATATATATATATATATATATATATATATATATATATAGATATATAGGTATAGTTGGAGTTATATATATATATATATATATATATATATAAGTGATATATATATACAAGTATATACATATATATACTCACATGGCAAAATGTTAAATAAGGACAAAAAACAAGAAAAGAATTTTATGATTCCTGAGGAACCTGGAAACAAAAGACTTTTTTATGTTGACCAACCCAAAGTTTGTGGGAGTTTCGTAGAAAGTCCCGATTTTGTGGACTTTTATATTTATTATCTGTCTTAAATGAGTTTTTTTTTCATTTTCAAGAGATTATTTTATCTTAGTAGTAATTTATTTCTTTAATAGTGGGCTTTAAGTTGTTATATATGAAAATTTTTTAAATTATAGAATACCATAGTGTATTTGTACAGGTTGTCAAATGATGGTGATGTCGCTAGCATAGCTCCTCTCCACACTCTTGCGTTTCCGTGCGCGAGCAACATATATATATGGTATGAGGAGAGGGCAAAGGCGCATAGTATATATATAAGGTGGTTATATATAGCAAAGAAGAGTATAGAGTAAATACATACAGATGTATATATATACATGATATATATATATATATATATATATATAGGTGGTATAATGTAAATAATAACTAAAGAATAAAACTTCCTTTGCAAGTTCCTATAAAAAATATTATAAATTCTTTTTACTACTGGAAAATTTAGAGAAAATTGTAAAAACTCAGGCAAATCAAATAATCTAAAAATCCCATTTTCTTATAATTCACTAGGGAAATTATGACGTCATATGATATACATATAAGGCATATATAAGGTTGGTTACAGCAGCAGCAGCAGGGCAGCAGCAGCATGAAAGAGCAGCAGGCGAGAGGATATATATATATGGGCATGAGAGAGAGAAGTATGTATATATATATATATATATATATATGGCATATATATATGTTCCCTGTGTTATATTTACGACTCAGTCAGGTTTTGATTTTTGCTTGCTTTTATATATATTATTTCTTAGTATATGATACTAACAATCAATTTCAAGTGGATAACGGACATGATTCAAAAAATATATAGGACCTGTTACATTTTAGTAGCAGTCATTTTTTTTTTTTTTAATGCTAGTATATGATACTAACAACGAATTTAAGTGGTAACGGACAGGCTTCAAAAGTTTGAAATATTTTAAATAATTTTTAAAAGTAATTTTTAGTAAGATTTTGTTTTTATTTTTTAATTTTGTAATATTTGTTTTTGGGTGTTTTTTAAACCAAAGGGAACATATAAGTAAACTCGCAAAGATGGTGTGAGCTGGGTCTCTCGGCCTTACTGGCTGGACGATTGGCCTCCCGTCGGCTCGAGCCCCCATATTTTTAATTTTTTTTTTTTTTTTTTTGTACAAAGTGGGTTTTTTTTTGCAATTTATTTTTTTGTAAGTGTCGTACTTTTCAAGATATTTCATTTTTGAAAAATATTTAACATAAATGTGATTTTTAAAAAATTATTTAAAATATTTCGAACTTTTGAATCATGTCGTTACCACTTAAATTCATTGTTAGTATCATATACAAGCAATATATTAAAAAAAAAAAAAAAAAAATCAAAACTGACGGTCGTAAAACATACAGACGTAATGAAGATGAAGATATAGCATAGCTGCTGGAAAGAGCAAAGAGTATATATAGGTGAGTATATATATATATATATATATATATATATATATATATATATATATATAGTATATATATATATATATATATATATATATATATATATATATATATATATATATAAGTTAAATTAAATATTAAAATAAAATTTAAATTAATTAAAATTATTTGTAAGAATGCGACCAAAAAAAGGTTTGTTGCTCCTCATATTAATCACAAATTTAATTTTCAAAAAAAAAAATTGAAATCGGAATGCAAATTCGCTGTTTCATAAAGGAAAATCGTCGTTATTTTACTCTCGAATCTAAGTAAAAAATTCTCTCTCTCTCTCTCTCTCTCTCTCTCTCTCTCTCTCTCTCTCTCTCTCTCTCTCTCTCTCTCTCTCTCTCTCTCTCTCTCTCTCTCTCTCTCTCTCTCACCATTTTCCTCTCTTTGATATGATATATATATATATATATATATATATATATTATATATATATATATATAGACTATATATGATATATATATGATATATATACATATATATATATATAAGATAGAAAGAGCAGAAAGATATATATATATATATATATATATATATATATATATATATATATATATATATATATATATATATATATATATAATATATATATATATATATATATGTGAGGACGGGATTTCTCCCTGCCCTCACGATAATCCTGTACACCTCTCCTAATAGCTTTGTACACAGCTATATTCACCTGTAACATCACTCAAAAAAGGGACTCTCTATATGTTAAATTTTAATTATTATTTCATTGTGTAAGAGAAATATTCGGTGACTCTTCTGTGTGGCACCATTATCATGAAAGCGAGTCGCCCTGAATGCTGCCCGAGAAATGCCTTGCATTTTGAGGGAAGGCAGGGGCAGTTAGACTTCAAGTTACAAGAAGGGAAGTCGCATTAGCTTCGGCTCGTTAAAAGACCGGAGAATTGTGTTTCGATTATAGAAATTATAGTGTTAGTTTTCACTAATATTATCAATTACTGTGAACTGGCCCATTGTGTTAACTAATAAATTGATACTATTATTTACTACCTGATTTAATTAGTCTTAGAAATAAAAATAAAAAGTAATTACCCCTTTTCATTACCACTGTATTCAACCCTCTCAAGGGGTTAATACAAAGAAATGGTAACCTTTCCAGAGTGACGTTGAACTCCCATACCTAACTGATCTGAAGAGTGTCAAACAGTGAATTAATTCAAACAGTGCCTAATTAAGACAGTGAAGTGAAAAAAAGTGCCAATTCAAAACACAAACAAACAAAAAAACACACTTTCATATATAACAGATTTTTGACCTAACCTAAAAAAAAAAAAAAAAACTTTTCCCTAAACCAAAAAAAAAAACCCGTTAAGAATGCCGAGTTTAAAAAGAAAGTCACTCAGAGTTCAAACGAAGAAGAACAACGTAGCTATTGTGACTCGGTCTCAATCCTCAAGACCCCATCACACTCCCCCAGAAGTCCCCCCAATCGAAGGAGTAAATGAAGAAGGTGACGCATCACAATACGAGACAGAATCGGACAGCGAGATCCAAGGAGAGCATGAAGCAGCAAACTTGGTGAAGAGTCACCCTTCCCCCACTCTCTTAGGGAGAAAGGGAAGAAAGAAGAATCTCCCCCTCAATGCTATTCCCCCCTTCAACGAATTTGAGGCCTTAGAGTGGATTCGGCAGACGACAATGATCTTCAACCTTAATGAAATCATCGATCAAAGGGAGAGGGTAAGGTTACTGGCATCAAAATTACCAAGCAAGATTACAAATTCGTTGAAACTTCCCCTAAAAGACGATTGTTATACTAAACTAGTGAAGGTAATAGAAAAAATCTATGCACCATCGCTAAGAACGCAGATAGAAGAAGTCTTTCAATCAGGAATGAAGGAGGGAGAGCTCCCATCCGATTATGCAGTTAGAATAAAAGAAATGCTCGGATTATCCACTTTCGATTCGATAACGGGCAACGATGCAAAATTTATTAGAGAACTCTTTCTCTTACGATTGCCTAAGCAATTACAGATCTCCCTCATGACGACAGAGAAGAACCATGATTTTGAGGAATTAATTGAAATTGCCGACGACATTTTTAACAAATTTTTCTCCCAAAACGGTGCTTGCCAATCCCCAGCGGGGGGGAGAACCGAATGGCAGCCTGTGAACGCCGTACGACCAGCAGAAGAGAAAGTCACCAAGCCACCTGGCCGAGAGGCTTCAGCACATGAGAGGGAAATAAGTCGTCTGATAATCTCTCATGAAAAGTCGGCTGAAGAGATGAAATCACTCGCAAGAAGCGTGATGGAGCTCGCGAAGACGATGTGTCAGAATGCGAAGAATTCCCCCACCCCCAATAATGATCAAAATTCAAGAGGAAGGAATTTCAACCGATCAACATATAACAACGTTGCTGCTGGCCCTAGTACAGAAGGCCTTTGTAGGTTTCATAAGAAATTCTTGCACCGTTCATTTAATTGTGAGGGTCGATATTGTCCGATGTACACCTTGATATCGCAACCCCCGGCAACTCCCTCTCCCCCGCAGCGGAACTCCAACATTTCGAACCAGGGAAATGGAGAGGTTGGCCTGTGAGACGATCCCCAGGCCAGGTAGGGGTAAATTTGTGGGGGAATAACGCTTCTGTGAGTAGAAATCCTTGTAATTGTTTACCCTGCAATTTTTGTATGAATAAGTCTAATTTTGGGCGGGGAAATATTAATTTTAACTATAGTAGAAGACATTATTATAATGATAATCAAAATAATGGTAGAAATTATAGTCATAATTATAATAATAGAAATTACAGTAACTATAATAGGGACAATTCTTATAATAATAATCCCCATAGTAATGAAAATATTGATCATAACAGTAATGTTTATGATAATGATGCACGTGTTGATTATAATAATTTTTGTAATAATAATGGGTATGCTAATCTTAATGGCCATAATAGTAATAGGTATTTTAGTAATAATTGTAATTATGTTAATCGTGGGTATGATGGAAATGTTAATTATATTAATAGATTTAAATGGAATAGAAATTTTACTTGTGAAAATAATCAGAGGCAGGAGCGGGTAATTAACAATGCATCTGAAATCGAAAATTTTAACGGTGAAACGATGACTCAAATGGCTGAGAGAGGGGCTTCTAGTGAGTCAATCTCTTCCCCACACGAGTCAACCGTGAAGAAGTCAGTAGGGGTAGAGTCATCTTCAACTTTTAATTGTAACTCAATGCATGATGAGATTAATAACAATAATGACAATAATAATAGTAGTGATTGTAGGATTAGAAATGATAGCCATAATGATGGCAATAACGGTTTTGTAAATTCTTATAATTACTTTGAAAGCAATAGACTTGTGAATGAGTCGCTGGTTCCCCCCTCGAAGTCGACCTGCTCCCCCACTTTGATCATTGGGGAGAAGGCGGGGATGGAGGCGATTCAGACTTGTGACTCATACTTGTTGATAAAAATAATGATAAAAATGAATTTATAATTAATGAAGGGGGCGAAATTCCCTTTCTGAAAATGAATTGTATTAGCTTTAGGGATGAAGGAGGTTCTTCTCCTTCCGATAAGCATGAGGGATCATTAATTTTAAGGAATAATGCATGTGACTTATCTGGTAATACGGTAGTGGAAGTTTCTGGCAACTCTACTGAAATCGTTGCAGCTGTTAAAGATATAATTTTTGATAAATTATATTACATTTCGGATAAAACTAGCAATGAATCCTATTTGCTAGACTGTGGGAGTTGCCTCAACCTTATGAGTGCTTCTGAAATTAGATAAGGGGGGTGTAGTTATTGGCACTGCCAGAGCCGCAAATGGAGGTTGCATGAACATTTATAATAAAAGGGTGATTAAAATTGATTTGGGGTTAAATAGACTGTACAATGTGCATGCCTACGCCGCTGATATTAAATTTAATGTCCTTGGCATGCCTTTTCTCAAAAAACACGGGTTCGTTATTGACTTTAGATGCCATTATTTATTAGATCCTAGCACGAAACGTAGTATTTCTCTTAGTAATGAGGCTTTCGATTTTTCCAAGCATGTACGAAATTCTATATTTCCTCTAGCCGCTGTCTCTTTAAATATACCGCTTTGCGAATACGAATTGGTTAATAATTTAATTAGGAAGTATCAGGTCTTGTTCTTGAATCCCTATGAAGCACCTAATTTAGATTTAAAGAATGATCAACTCAAAAGATGGCGCTTTATCTGTACAAAGTACAGGAAGAAGGGAGGCGTGGCTTATTTTAACAGCTGTGAGGACGATTTTACTGCTCGCTCACAACCCGACGCTAACGAAAATGTGGGGGGGGGGGGGGGTAAAGATTGTACTATTGGGAGGGGGGTTGAAGATTGCACTGTTGATGAGGGGGGATGGGAGAGAGAAGAGTGCCCCTTAAAAGAAGAGATTTTATGCGAGTTGGCGGCAAATTACCCATACCATGTAGAGATCAAAGGCACGCCGATACAGCTAAGGAGTAGAAGTATAGCACCGCATCTTTTTGAAAAGGCCAAGAAGGAAATCAATAAATTATTGGACGCGGGGGTCATTTCGCGGGGGAGAAGTGATTGGGGTTTAGCTTTTTGCCAAAGCCGGATGGCAGAGTTCGTTTAGTCGTTGATCTGAGATTATTAAACCAGAGATCAACCTCCGACAATTTTACTCTGCCCAAGATTAAAGATATCATATTGCAATTGCAAAATTGCAAATTGATAACACGGCTAGACGTTCGGCAAGCTTACTATAACGTGCCGATCAGCGAGGAAACAAAGAAATATTTCACTATTACTTGTCCTTTTGGTAACTACAGTTTTAACTATTTAATACAAGGACATAAGTGTTCTTCTAGTGCCTTCCAGCGCTTCATGTCAATCTTGCTTGGAGATTTAAGGAATGTTTTTGTTTATTTAGATGACATATTAATTGCCAGTTCGACTCTTGAAGAACATGTTGCAATGTTGGAGAAAGTTTTAGAGAGATTAAAGTATATGAAAATTTATATGAACCCAAAAAAATGTGTACTTGCAGTCGGAGAAACAGATTTTCTAGGTTTCAATATTAGCGAGAAGGGAATTAGGCCTAGTAAGGAGAAGATCGATGCAGTGGTGAATGTTGCAAAGCCAACAACTATCAAACAACTTAGAGCATTCCTCGGTCTATATAATTTTTGCCGAATGAACATAGTCGGAGCAGCCCAATTGTTGCAACCCCTAACAAAAATGTTGAAGGGAAAGCCTGCCTCCAATAAAAGGATTTCCTGGGGAGTGGAAGCAGACCGGGCATTTCAAGAAGGCAGCAATGATAAAGGCTACCTTATTATCGTTTCCTGGTGAGGAAACGGAGTTGCAATTGTACACGAAAGTGAGTGAGTTCACTATAGCCAGCGCGCTGATGGGAGAAGAAAATAATCAACCGAAGATTTTCTCTTTTTACAGTACCATACTTACTGAGGTGGAAGTGGCACTACCACAGTTGGTTAAGGAATTATTATGCGTCAACAACAGTTTACAAAAATATGCTTACTTAATTGCAAATAGGAAAGTCAGTATTTGTACCAGCAACAGTGGGTTAATAACAGCTTATGCAAAAAAGAGTGCCACAAATGTTCATAACATTCGGGAGTTAAATTTATTGAATGCCATTGCAAATTTTGACGTTGAATTTAAATTGGTCTCTAAGGCCAAAAATAAATTGGCAATAATTTTAACAGAATTGGCTAACGAAAGAAACAAGATTATAGAGACTGGGGAATTGCAATTGCAACTGGCTTGTATAAAAGATCTATGGAGACGGAGTTACAACTGGAGGAGGAGTTTAGTGGATGGAATTCTCTGAATTCCGTTACGGAAGGGTTAAGCCCTTTAAATCGGACCTTAAAAGAACAAAACTTACTGGAGTATTATAATAATAATAATAATAATAATAATAATAAGAGTAAAAATAATAATAATAATAATAAAAATAATAATAAAAGCGGTAATAATAATGAAAATAATAATAATAATAATAATAATAATAATAATAATAATAATAATAATAATAATAATAATAATAATAATAATAATAATAATAAAATAATAATAAAAGGCGGTAATAATAATGGAAATAATAATAATAATAATAATAATAATAATAATAATAATAATAATGTAATAATAATAATAATAATAATATAATAATAATAATAATGTAATAGTAATAATAAAACCGAAAATAATAATAATAATAATAATAATAATAATGAATTAAAAGTAATAATAATTAATAATAATAATTAATAATAATGGTTAATAATAATAAAAGTTTTATAGTAGTAGTAATAGTAGTAGTAGTAGTAGTAGTAGTAGTAGTAGTAGTAGTAGTAGTAGTAGTAATAATAATAATAATAGTGGCAAATGATAAGAGAAGGTTTTAAAATTATTAATGACTTTGATGATTTTGTAATAAATACTATAACTTACAGTAAAAAAGGGTTAAATGGAATGATGAAGAAAATTCAGGATGGTGTAGATTTCAAAGAGATAGCTATAGAACAGGAGACTGATGGTTATATAAGAGACCTAATAAAGGGGCTGAAAACTAGTGGGTTAAAGGCCTGTTACAAGGAATTCATCCATCGGGGCGAGGAGCTGTCTTTGGCAGTTGACATCTCCACAGGCACAGCTAGAATATTAGTACCGGAAAATCTGGTGGATGATGTCATAGAAAAAATACATAATACAAATCACTTGGGAATTAAACGGACTTTGACTGTTCTAAGAGCGGATTTCGCTTTCAGATTTATGCATAGTAGAGTAAAGAAATTTATACAGAGTTGTGACGTATGTCAAAAAAATAAGAGCGTTAGAAGGATATCTCCAGAATTCGGCAGATTTAAGGAAGTCTCGGAAAAATTCGACACCCTTCCATGTGGACTTATGTAAGCTCCCGTGTAGTATGGGGTTCAATTATCTGCTTGTTTTTATCGACAGATTTAGTAAGTATCCCTTCGCCTACCCTCTTAGGCAGGCGACGGTCGACTCGGTGCTGAATGTGTTAGTGGGCGAAATTTTTCCGTTCTGTGGCTCAATAAAGAGACTCATCTCGGATCGAGGAAGCCAGTTCACTGCCAAATTATTTAATGACGTATGTAATCTACTCGGCATAGATAAGATTGTCACGACGCCTAGCTCACCAAACGTCAACGGCAAAGCAGAAATTTTAAATCAAGCCCTCATAGTGACACTAAGGTGTATGATTAATGATAGGGAGAATGAAGGGTTAAAATGGCCAAATTTTGCCTTGGGCACTGTACTGTTTGAGAATTAGCCCTATAAATGACCAAGGGGTCACTCCCAGTGTTCTTATGTTTGGCCAGAACCTATCAGTGCCAGGAAGCTTGTTGCAAAAGGAGGCACTCAGTGCCACGGTCAGTCAAAGTGCCTATTTGAAGAAATTAGTGGCCTTAATGCGTAGGCCTTTGGCACCACAGGTTGTATATAAAAATAAGAATATATTTGTTCCAAAAGATCTCTACAAGGCAAAGGCAGTGTTAATAAGAAATCAACAGTATAATGTAGGGAAACTTTCAGAGAGATACTCGGGACCTTTCAGGGTGCTACGGATAAAAAAGAATAACGTTTATATCTTGAAGAATGGGAAAGAGGCAGTAGAAAATTTAAGAAATGTAAGAATTTTTCATAACATAACCGACAGGGACACTGGAACCCAAGAGAAAAATAAGGTTAAATAAAAAAAAAAAAAAAAGAAAAAGAGAAAAAAAAAGGGGGGGGGGCTTCTTAGTTCTGCATGCAATTCTTAGAATTAGACAGTAGTTGAATTGATACTTTATCCTTCCAAAAAAAAAAAAAAATCGTCTTTCCTCTATCTAATACTATAGACGAAACGATGCTGCCAAACACTAATAGTAGTAATAAATTCCCGCATGTTCCTTACAAAATGTCACAGGAAGGGTTGTAATAGAAGAGTTGAAATAGTCAAAACCCCCGAGGTGGGGATTAAGAAGGTCTTTTATGTATTTTGTAACAATGTATTGTGAGAATAGAATTTGTATTTCGTAATAATTAATAATGTCAAATTACTACTCAAAAAAAAAAAAAAAACATGTGAGGACGGGATTTCTCCCTGCCCTCACGATAATCCTGTACACCTCTCCTAATAGCTTTGTACACAGCTATATACACCTGTAACATCACTCAAAAAGGGGACTCTCTATATGTTAAATTTTAATTATTATTTCATTGTGTAAGAGAAATATTCGGTGACTCTTCTGTGTGGCACCATTATCATGAAAGCGAGTCGCCCTGAATGCTGCCCGAGGAATGCCTTGCATTTTGAGGGAAGGCAGAGGCAGTAAGATCTCAAGTCATAAGAAGAGAGGTCGTATTGAGTGTCGGCTTGTTAAAAGGCCGGAAAATTGTGTTTTGATTATAAAAATTATGATGTTAACCTTCACCAATATTATTAATAACTGTGAACTGGCCCATTGTATTAAACTCTAACCATTGATACCATATTTACTACCTGGATTTAATTAGTCTTTAGAATAAAAATAAAGCTAATGGTCCCTTTCGTCACTCACTGTATTCAACCTCTGCGTTGATTATATGAGAGGGAGTATGTTATTTATATATATATATATATATATATATATATATATATATATATATATATATATATATATATATATATATATATATATATATATATATATATATACAGCATATATATATATATATATATATATGAAGTGTTATATATAAATGTAGATTCTTTCTTGCCTTCACGTTCGCCCGATCAAAGGCTCTACTGCTGCATTCTTTATCTGGAGATCCGATCTCCAAAAGACCGAGTTAGTCAGGTGGGAACGTCGTGACGGTTCCTCAAAAAGGATGCACCTCTCCTCACCTCCTGCAAGAGCTGCTATCCTCGGGGTCATCATTCCAGCATCGTCTGCGGGTCAAGGATATCCGGTTATACTATTTCTTCACCTTGTTGAACTTGAGGTGCATAAGTCCGGTGTATGCGTCTCATCTCCTCCCATTAGCCGAAAATATAGAATTAATTCCCGGTACCAGAGCATATATGTACCTCAACTTCAGTAGATCACGCACCCCGAGAACAAACCTCAATATTGTGCAACACCTTCCAATTCTGGTATCATTAAAATACACCTACCTTCAAACTCCTAATCAATATTCTCCAACATAATCCTACCACTTATGTAAACTAGCACATAGAAACCCATATCCCTTATCCATTTAAAGATTGAAATCAACCAAGAGGACCCCCTATTCACTCCCCTAGAAGTATTCAATATTATTAAAAACCATAAAAAACTCATAATCAGTAGGACACGACCATTCATCCAATATTCACCTTAAAAACCTAGGCACAAATCCTATCACAGCCCTTACATAAATATTTAATGTTGAATGGCTAACCAACACACTACCACCTTTTTAGAAGCATGCACTTATAATACCAATATTAAAACCAAGCAAACCACTTAATAGTTTAGTTCGTGCAGACTACCATAACTTTCCACAATATCCAAAGAATTGGAAAATTTAATTCTCCTTAGAACTTCTCCCTTTATCCCTGTATCAGACTCACACCACGACATGGTTTTCGACAAATGTACTTTACCACCACACTCCTAACTAATCAAATGATCAACCCCAAAACATAATCTCGGGTTTCAACCAGGGTTGGCATTAAAAAACCCACCCCCAAAACAAAAAGCCCAATAAAAGACAAAAAAAATCTCACTTGGATGATTTTTTTTGGTCCAACCCCGGGTTTTTTCCAACCCTGGTTTCAACCAAACTCCCCCACACCTGTCGATCTATATTCTCTCCTTGTATCAATAGACATCAACAAGGCATTCGATCCAATCCTCGTCAACTTTTAATATTGAAAGTCCTAAACACAAACATAACCATCAAGGAAGAAAAATAATAAAGCAAATTTCATATCCAGTTACACAACTAAAGTTCTCCAAGGACACCACTCCTCCCGTTTATACAAATTATTTATTGGAGTCCCCCAGGGTAGCCATTCTTTCACCAATACTCTTTATCCATTTTATGTATTGACCTTCCTCATCCTACTTCCCCTTCCATAAAAAATTAATAGCTATCCTGATGATCTAACAATCACAGCTCAAAGCCTTTTGATAAATATAGCATGCAGCGAACTGCAACAATATATAAACCAGCTGAAACAATGGTTAACAACAAACAAAATGGCCGCACCTGTAAAGTACACTATTACCTTACTCAGCATATACAGAAGGGAATCTAACACCCACCCAGCAATCTTCCTATCAAAAAATAAACGCCCACTCACTGGCACTCAGCCAATAACCCTGAATCCTAGGTTTAACCTTTGACACTCATATGGCATTCGTCCCTCACATCAACAATATCACTTTAAGAGCTACACATGAATTAAATGCACTGAAAACACTAACTGGAGCAAATTTTCATCAACATAAAGAAACTCTCTCAATAGTATACAGACAATACTTCGGCCCCTTCCTAAATTATAAATCACCTGCTTGGACTCGCACAATATCACAATCCAATATTAAGAAATTAGAAACTGTGAAAAATAAAGTTCTCAGGATAATAACAGGCTTTCTTCCCTCCATACCCAGCCATCATCTATCAAATGAAAAGAAAATTCTCCCTTTAACAACCCATGTTGACATGGCAGGCTGTCAATTATACAGTAAATCACTGTCAATAGATCAGCCCCTCCATCAAACATTATAATAACCCCCCCCCCTTCCGTACTTACTATTCTAACAATACAGCACGTTTCCTCCCACCCCCAGATACTCCCATTAATAAACACTTTCACATACAATTAAGTCTTAAGAATAATCTTCGCACATCCAAATAACACCATTCTTCAAGCACGTCCAACAGAAATATTCCTAACGGAACAAATTTTGGACCATCAAACCCGTGTACTTTTGTTCCGTCTCCGCTCTCCCCTCTCCCCTCCTTTCATGAATACAAATTTGCAAATTTAAAATCAATAGGGCACCCTCCCTCCCCCCCCAGCTCCAAAGATTTTTTTCCCAAACACGACGATAAAGGACATCTTTTGCTAGACTGCGGTGCCTTCATACAACTTCACCTCTTTATTTCTAACGAATCTCTGAGTCCCGCCCTGATGTGGTGGCACAATATCTCGAGGTAGCCCGTTTCTCGTAAGAGGGAGTAAAGTAGGTAAGTATATTATAATATATATATTATATATATATATAAATATATATAATATATATATATAATTATATTATATATATATAATATATTAGTATATTATAATATAATATATATATTATATATATATATATTATATTTTTAACTATATATATATATATATATTATAGTATATATATATATAATATATATATATATATATATATATATATATATATATATATATATATAATATATATATATATATAAATATAATATATAATATATTATATATATATTATATATTATATATATATTAATAATAGTATGTATATAATTACCTATTCATATTTAATTGTTAAGTAGAGATTATAGTGTAAATTATAGGAAATTAATAGGGGAATTAGTTATTTATATGAGTTTTAGATAGGTAGAAGGAATATATGACATGTATTTTTTGGATCGAAGATGGAGTCGTAACAAGATGTACATGAAGGACATGATTGGCGAAACCGTAACAAGGAACCATTTGTTTAGGTAGTGGTAAGTAATTATATATATATAGTGATATATTATTAGGGCTCTTTTTTGTTAATATTATAGCTATATCGGGCTATTATGTCACTATACGGCGTGGTCAGTTGATTTTTTGTGTATATTTATATTGATGGGGTTATGAAAGAATTAGGGTGGGAGTATAACAAGAGATGGGTGTATAGATTATGGATATTAGGAAGAGAGTGAGATGTTGTACTACTTATTTATATGCAGAGATATTGTAGATTTTAATATGGTGGAATTCTGAAGAAGAGTTTAGGAGAGGTATTAGTGTAGAGAAATTTTTTTATATATATATATATATTTATTATTATTATTTATGGTGAAGTCGACCTATTATTATCAGTGAAACTTCGCGGAGCGGTGATGCGGCAAAGTAAGAAAAGCTGTGACAATAGGGTATATTGCAGAAATATTTGTATATGTTTTATTTAACTCTACTTTAAGCCATTATAATATATTATATATATATATTATAATATATATATATATTATAATTATAATATATATATATATATATATAATTATATTATATATATATAATATATATATATATATAATATATATATATATATATATATATAATATATATATATATATATTATAATATATATATATATATATTATAATATATATATATATATATATATATATATATATATATATATATCACGAATATAGTATATATTATATATATATATATATATATATATATTATTATTATCTATATATTTATATATGTAAATATATTAATTATTTTTAAATATATATATATATTAAACATATGTAATTATTACATATGTATAAATAGATATGTAGAGCAAGATCTGACCTCTCGCACGCCCATCACTTATTAACGTGTTTTTACAATATGCTTTATGTTTGAGCGTATAGTGGGCTTGGTCAAAAAGGCTCTCTATACTTCATTGAAAGGTAAATTAATTTTAGAATCTAATATCACCACCTTAGTAAAATAAATTATGCATACTATAAATTCAAGGCCTCTTACTTATGTAAGCTCTAATGAAGATCCCTCCTATGAAGTAATAACTCCTTTCAAATTAGTATTTGGACAGGATATAATTAAATATAATTTTTTAACTATGCCTGGCAATGAAATTTCATCCACCAACCCTTTGGTATTTCCATGGGTCATTTTTGGCCCCCGGTATTTTTTTGGCCCCCCCCTAAATTCTTTTTCCCCCCCTAATTTTTTGGCCCCTATTTTTTTTTTTGGCAACCCTTCGAAGAAGGGTTGCGCCAAAACGGTTGCGTAAGCTAAACGCGTTGTAACGTACCCCACCCTAATTTTTTCGACCAACCTTTGGTCTTCCATGGGTCATTTTTTGCCCACGGTAATTTTTGGCCACCATTTAGGGGCTTAGCCCTATTTTTTGATGTCTTAACCTTTTTTTTTTTTTTTTTTTTGTCCTTCCTCCTTTGCTCCAAAGTTTGACAGATACCATGCGGTCAATTTGACCACGACCAATCCTTTGGCCTTCCATGGGTCAATTTTGACCACGGTTAATTTATTGTCCTTCCTTTAAGGGGCTTAGCCCTTTTTTGATGTCTTAACCTTGTTTGACCATGATATTTAGTCCTTGACCTTGCCATATACCATGGGTCATTTTTGGCCCACGTCAATTTTCTGGCCACTCGTGCCCCACCCGTCACATATTTCGTTCCTAACTTGAACGCATGTATGGATCTATCCTAACTTGAACACCTAACCCACACACACACACACACAACACACACACAACACACACACACCACACACACGTACCCTTGTTTGACCATGATATTTCGTCCATTGCCAAGCAAGCAAGCGCGGCACACACACACACACACACACACAACCCAACACACACACACACACACACAACACTTATACATACATTCACTATGACACTTACACTCCTCCATAGATACTTTGCACTTACATTTACACTTATACACACGTACAAACACACGAACAAATCCTTTGGGCTTCCATGGGTCAATTTTGCCCACGGTAATTTTTTTGGCCACCTTTAGGGGCTTTAGACCTTTTTGATGTCTTAACCTTGTTTGACCATGATATTTTCGCCCTTGACCTTGACATATACCATGGGTCAATTTTTGACCCACGCCAATTTTTTGCCACTCGTGTCCCACCCGTCAAATATTTCGTTCCTAACTTGAACGCATGTTTGTATCTATCCTAAACACACACACACAACACACACAACACACACACACACACACATCACACACACACACACCACACACACACAAACACACACATATCACCGCACACACACACTTACACTTTACACACATTCACTATGACATATAAGCACACATTCACTAATACCTCAATACATTTGCCCATAGACACTTACATTTAACTTATACACACGTACAAACCACACTGCCAACCCTTTTGGTCGTCCATGGGTCAAAATTTTGAACCACGGTAATTTTTTTTGTCCTTCTTTTAGGGACTTAGCCCTTTTTTGATGTCTTAACCTTTGTTTTGAACCATGAAATATTTCGGCTTTAACCTTGCCATATACCATGGGTCAATTTTGGACCAAGCTAACTTGATGGCTTTGATGGTTTCCCAATCACCGTAAGGAGTAACTATGGATGTTCTATTAGTGTTCTATGAGTAATAGATGAGTGCCAGGTGAGTGCCAGGTGAGGGCCAGGTGAGTGCCAATGAGTGCCAATGATGCCAAGTGAGTGCCAATGAATGTCCCAAGTGAGTGCCACATAGTGCCAAGTGAAAGTGCAACATAGTGCCAAGTGAGTGCCACTTTTTTCAAGCCTTTTTAGCCCTCCTGAGCCTAGAATAGCCCTAATAATGGGTGTCTACCCTAGGTAATAAGGTATGAGGAACCGAATGGTGTACATTACAATGCTAGAATGCTTCCTACTACGAGTTAGTATTTTTATTAACACTTATAAGCACTTACACTCGCCATAGACCTTAACTAGCCCATAATACCTTACACTCAACAACGCACAGGTAACACCTTACAACTTAAACTCCACACTCGAAACCTCAATTTTTGGTTTGGCCTCAATCTTTGATGACTCATCTTGATGAAGTCATCTTTGATACCACCTATATTGATGATTCATCTTTGATGAATCATCTTTTGTCTACCTCTACAAGTTCATAAGCTGCCCACCAGGCCGCAGCAAGCCCCTCCCCGCAAAGGATGGAGGCTCCGCACCCGCAGGTGCGACCCCCCGCGCGAAATGAAAAATATATATACTATAGTCATTCATTTTTATTTCATACTTAAAACATTTTTTTTTTAAAAACATTTCGCGATCTAAAACTGTACTCATTACCAGAAAACACCTATTTTTAACACATATATTTTAACATTATTTTAAACTTAATACTTTTACTTAATACTTTTTAATATTATAAATTTTTAAAAATTGTATGTAGAGAAAAAAACCAGAGTGCCTGATATATAAACATTTTATTTTTACTACAACCTTGTACGAAATTTTATCTAAGATATTTAATTACCTTAAAGCAGTAAATCAGTAATCATAAAAGGTGGTAACCTAATACCAAGAGGGATTAAAGTAATGCTTTTGTTTTTTACTGCTTTCTGCTTTTAACTCAGTTTTAACTTGCTTTAACTCATGGTTTTTACTGTTTTTAACTTATAGGTTTTACTGCTTTTAACTCATCATATTTATTAACATTACATACCTTAGAGCAGTAATCAGTAAATCAATAGAGGTGTTTACTAACCACCCTAGGGGGATTAGTAATGCTTTTGTTTTACTGCCTTTACTGCTTTAACTCATGTTTTATGCTTTAAACGCATGTTTTACTGCTTTAAACTCATATGTTTTACTGCTTTAACTCACATTTTCATTAACATTACATACTTAAAGCAGTACATCAAGTAAATCAATAGAGGTTGTTACCTAACCCAAGGGGGCAGAGTATGCTTTTGTTTTTACTGCTTTACTGGCTTTAAACTCAATGTTTTACTTGCTATTACTCAATGTTTTTAAAAACTGCTTTAACTTTTCTGCTTTACTCTTTTAACTTTCTGCTTTACTGTTTAACTTTCTGCTTTAAATTGTAATGTAATATTTATTAACATTATGTTTTTTATTTTGTTTTAATACTTTTTATTTATTTTTATTATTATTTTTATTTTTTTTTATTATTTTATTATTTTTTATTATTTTATTTTTTATTATACTTAGTGTTATTTATACTTCATGCCTATTGTTTATTTTATTTAGAACACGACATAACACACACACACACGCACACACACACACACACACACCCACACTATGACACTATACACACATTTCACTATGACACTTATACACACATTTACTTATAACACTTACATTTACCCATAGTCACTTACATTTTCACTTATACACATGCGGTCACACACACATACACACTTATTTATAACACACATTCACTATGATACTTATAACACACATTCACTATGACACTTTACATTTTATACATAGACAACTTACATTTCACTTACACTCCACACACAGATTTAACTTACACTCAACACAGATTTAAACTTACACTCACACACAAGATTTTACATTACACACACGATTTTACTTACACTCGCACACAGATTTACACACACAACACACATCACACACACACACACACACACCCACGCACGACTCACTTACACATATATACGTATTTTATTAAACTTTTATGTTTAATTAAACACATACATTTATATTATCATCCAAATATAACTAAAATTATTTCAAAGTTTCTTTAAAATAATTAGAATAATAAATCAATCATTATCTTGAACAAAGAATTTATTATTAACTGTTAAAACTATTTTGTTTTATAAATTTTATAATTATCAATTTTAAAATAACTTTTCTAAATTTTTTATGATTTTATTAAAAACATATATTTTACGTACTTTAAAGCAATAAATCAGTAAATCAGTAAGGCCAGCCCCTAACACCACCTCTACATCAGCTAACCAGTTTTGTTCTATGACTTACTGCTTTACATCCATCTTTAGCGCATGTAATAAGTATAAAATAACAAATAAGTTTTCTTCTCTGCTAACATAACATGTAATTTATTAAATTTTTTTTAAGTTTTTTATTAAAAATACAATTATCACTTACATTTATAATTATTCACTCGATGTTAACTAAAAATATTTTCAAAGTTTTTAAAATAATTCGGGTTTTCTCCTTTATATTCATTATTATTATCTATGTACATTGACATCCAGCACGAGAAAAACACAACAACCCGCACTACTTACAGATACGAAACTGACTTCTCTGTAAAATGTTTTGAAATAACTACTTTAGGTCTAAATTTATGATAATCCTTTTTGTAACCCCGGGCGATTTAAGCCTAATTTCAGGTCAAAATTATTTCAACTGACCTTTTTCTGTAAATGTGGTGCAATAACTACGTTAAGGCTAAATTTAGGCCTAAATTTAGGATAAGCCTTTTTGTAGTACGGGCAATTTAATCCTAATAACCAGGGTCAGAAGGTAATTCCCCGTAAAATAGACCAAGATCATTGGTTATTAATTATTTTTATAAATATATTTCAAACTGAAACATGCTGGATCGGTAAGAACCTTTAAGGCAGGTAAAAAAGGAAATGTTTTCCTTACTTGTTATTGGTCGGGGTAATCCTAATCTCTATATGACCTCGTATGTGATTGGTTGAGGAAAATTATTTTATCGTCTTTTGAAGAATTAACTTTTGTTCCTTTTAAAACTTGTTATTTTGAGCAGGTGTGTTGTTTTTATTATCTTTTTACGACCGCAAACTCATTTTAAAAATCATAGTCATTTTAGCTGTTAAGCGGTGCAAAAGTGTTATCTGATTTGTATTAAAGTGTTTTATTTTTACTAAGTGCATATTATCATAATTTTATAATAAATACTTACATTGGGGAATAATTATTAATTTCAC
>JABUQX010091643.1:17500-18584 GCA_015478945.1 Trachelipus rathkii | reverse complement strand
TGGTTGATCTTGGGAACAAGCGCTTGGTGAATGGCATCACCTCCATCGTTTCTGTAGGTTCCCTCGCTCCTTCTGCGTTCGGAAACATCTCCACGGTCGCGCCTCTGACCACCTCTACTTCGCCATGGTTTACCCTCCTGCAGAAGGAGTTTCCTTCCCTTCTCAGCCCCTGCTCTTCCACCTCCCCTCCTCAGCATTCAGTTCTCCATCATGTGGAAACTACGGGTCCCCCCACCTTCGCCCGTGCTCGACGTCTTCCTCCGGAGAAGCTCAAGGCAGCTAAGGCCGAGTTTGAGCATATGCTTGAGTTGGGGATAGTGCGTCCTTCAAAGAGCAGCTGGTCTTCTCCCCTTCACATGGTCCCTAAAGGTAACACAGGTGACTGGAGGCCCTGTGGAGACTTTAGGGCCCTCAATGCTTGCACTACTCCCGATCGCTACCCGGTTCCTCATATTCAGTCCTTCACTTTCCATTTGGACGGTGCAACCATCTTCTCTAAGGTTGATTTGGTCAGGGCCTATCACCAGATCCCTGTAGCTCCTGAAGACATCCCAAAGACGGCTGTCATTACGCCCTTTGGTCTCTTCGAGTTCCTCAGGATGCCCTTCGGCCTCCGGAATGCGGCACAGACGTTCCAAAGGTTCATCGATACTGTCCTGCGAGGTCTTCCTTTCGCTTGGGCCTATCTCGATGACCTTCTCATCACCAGCCGCACTCCTGAAGAACACCAGGAACACCTTCGCGCGGTTTTTGCCCGGTTAAGCGAATGTGGCATTCGCATTAACCCAGCGAAGTGTGTACTGGGTGTTTCTTCGCTCACCTTTCTCGGCCACACTGTCTCCGCAGAGGGTGTACGTCCTCTTGAAGACCGTGTGGACGCCATCCGTGCTTTTCCTCTTCCGGAAACACAAAAGCAACTTCGCCAGTACCTCGGGATGGTTAACTTTTACCATCGCTTCCTGCCATCAGCATCTGAACTTCTCCGCCCCCTTACCGCTCTCCTTCGCCCGAAGAAGAGAGGCAGCTCCACCAAGGTGGAGTGGACGGATGAGGCTCGTGCTGCTTTTGACTCCTCCAAGGAAGC
>JABUQX010091643.1:10000-12500 GCA_015478945.1 Trachelipus rathkii | reverse complement strand
CCAACCCTAATGAGTCCGTAAACTTATATTAACTCTATTCATTCTTCATCAGTTCAGTATACAGTAGAAAAATGCCTTCCAAACAACTTATCCCCTTCCGTCGATACCTAATCACATGAAAACAATTACTGCAATTTACTATATAAGAAAAACCACATTCGCACCAAACTAATACATTGGCGTATCTAATCATTCCACAAACCCAAATAGCGTTCTGTATCTCTATTTCGTCCGTACCATCGGTATATCTCTCCCCCTCTCCTTAGCACAAGAAACTAAATACATCCACAAACTTTCAAATCACTTTACTATCCTGATTTTCATCCACAAAAAGCATTAACAAAGGCAAAAAAGAAGTACTATAGCACCTTTCCCCGAAAAATAGCAACACCTCCTTTTTCCCAATTCCTCAATTACCATTAGTATTCGTTAAAACAAATATTACCAAAGAATATTACCCTCATTCCATCAAAATACATCACCTTAAAAAACATTCTCAAAACCCCAAAACGAAAAAAAAATCTCCCCCAAAGCTGTAAATATCACATCCCCTGCAATACTTGCCAATAAAACATATATAGGTAAACCATAGATTTGCAAAGGAGAAAAAATCAACATACAGATGACCTGCACAAGGACAGCCAAAAATTCAGCGTTAACAAGTAAATAGGCGTAAACACAGGCCCACTCCAATCAATATCAAATTATAAAATGATCAGAAATTATCAATCACACAACCATCGCAAAATCATGAATCCTTTTGCATTATATAATGATAACAACTACCAAAAAGCATCCTGAAGTGAAGTTAAGATAGATTTATAACAAAATGAATATCTGAAAACATCAAAATATCTCAACAACACCATGAAGAAAATAGCAGACCAACTGAAACACACTTTAACTGATGAAGATCAAGAAAGAAATCCAGTCCCTTAGCCTGAAGAGGTCTCGCGTGTCGGGACGAAAATTAGCTTTCCTTTTTAAAAATTTATTTCAGTTAAAAAAAGGTCTTTAACAATGTTATATAATGTGTACATTAGTAAAGTAAAATGGAAGTGACAGTAAAGCATAATACTAAAAAGAATCCAAGGGCTTCCTCTCTAAAGTAAATCTATCACTCCGACAAAGTTCTTAAATCTTAAAGTATATATATATATATAATATAATAATATTATATATAAAATATATATATAAGAAATATATATATAATATAGTATATATATAATATATATATATAAATATATATAATATATATATATATATATTATATATATATATATATATAATATATATAATATACAACTTATTCCTCTAAGAAAAATCAATTATTTCTAAACAATTTCTTTCGAAATATTTATTTTAATTGAATTAATTAAATTATTTTTTTTTATAATTTATTATAATTAATTGAAATTATATTTAATTTTCATCCCAAGATTTAAGACTTTCTGTGTTTTTGACTTACATTTCTAATTTTAGCTAACCCGGCCCTGACCTCGGCCCCGGCCCGCCCGGCCCGGCCCCGGCCCGCCCCGGCCCGCCGCCCCCGGCCCCGGCCCCGGCAAAATTCCCGCCCCGGTCGGTCCCTATTTGCGGCCTTGCGATTTTTGAACATTTCTACGTTTCTACCTTGCAACTTTGATAGTTTTCGAGTTTTCGAGTTTTCGAGTTTTCGACTTTGCGACTATTCGACTTTGTTATGTAGCGATGCCGCTACTTTTCTATTTTGTGATTTTTTGTCTTTGCAATTTTGCGACATTTTCTTTTTTGTAAATTTTGAAGTCGCAGAAGTGTTACAAAAAATGCTCTTCCAAGTTCATGTAATTTTTTTTACCTATCTTAATATATAATGTTTATTGAAGCATTTCTGATTTGTTATTACATCATTTCAGATTTGTTATTACGCCATTTCTGATTTGTTACTGCATCATTTCTGATTTGTTACTGCACTATTTCTGATTCGTTATTGCACTATTTCCAATTTGTTATTACACCATTTCTTATTTATTATTGCACCATTTCTAATTTTTTATTAAACTATATACATATATCTGTTATTACACCATTTCTGATTCGTTATTGCACCATTTCCGATTTGTTATTACTCCATTTCTGATTTTTATTGCGTCATTTCTGATTTGTTATTAGTCCATTTCTGATTTGCTATTGCACTACATCTGATTTGTTATTACACTATTTCTCATTTGTTATTGCACCATTTCTGATTTGTTATTACACCATTTCTGGTTCTTATTGCATCATTTCTGATTTGTCATTACGCCATTTCTGATTTTTTTTTTTACAGTTGTCACCACCACTCACGGGCAGAGCCCTATTCAAGGAGGGGGTGTTGCACACATCAGTTATTCATCAACTAACGCAAACTACGCAGATAAGTAATAGACGAGCTGAAAGTAGAGAGAGATTAAATCTGCAGAAACAGAGAGATGGAAGAGAATCAAGGAACAGAGGTGGCAGGAAAGAAGGAAGCACCACA
>JABUQX010091643.1:0-5000 GCA_015478945.1 Trachelipus rathkii | reverse complement strand
ATACATATTTAAGTATATATACATAGAAATACACACACACATACATATAAATATATATATATATATATATATATATGCGTGTGTGTGTGTATGTGAGCGGGTGTGTCTGTATGTGTGTGTGCTTTTAGAAAGCGCTCAAATCTACTTGATTCATTAAGTAGAATTTTTAAAAACAATGTATATACATAATTGAAGAGGTTATTGAAGGTCGTATTAGCATTTTAATGAGATCTTCTACCAGAGTATATACATAGGTATATATATATATATATATATATATATATATATATATATATATATATGTGTACGTACAATTATTATACATGTACATAAATATTACTGGTATTTTAATATAGGAATAATATTAAAAACATGCGTTCTATGATTACCTTAAATAGCTCTATTATATAATAGTAATGTTCAGTGTATATATATATATATATATATATATATATATATATATATATATATATATACAGCATATATATATATATATATATATATATATATATATATATATATATATATATATATATATATATATATATATATATATATATATATATATATATATATATTTATATATATATATATATATATATATATATATATATATATATATATATATATATATATATATATATATATATATATATATATATATATATATATATATATATATATATATATATGATAAAAATAGAATACACTGTAAGTTGTGAATGGTTCTTTATAATGTTCTCAAACAAAGACACACTCTATCTATCTATCTATCTATCTATCTATCTATCTATTTTTCTATCTATCTATCCATCTATCTATCTATCTATCTATCTATCTATCTATCTATCTATCTATCTATCTATCTATCTATCTATCTATCTATCTATCTATCTATCTATCTATCTATCTATATATCTATTTATGCATGCTGATGACTTAATGTTGCTCGCTCCATCAATTAGCTGCCTTTAGACTCTTCTATATATAAAGCCGATAAGGTTATAACTGATTGATATGTTTTAATATAAATCCTGACAAGAGTTTGGTTTTTAACTTCATTAAGAAAAACGGCAAAATAAAAGAAAATCAAGTGAAATTCAAGCTGTCAGGTGATCCATTAAGATATGCGACGCATTCTAAATACTTGGGTTTTTATATCAATAATTATTTAGAAGAAAGTTTGGATATTAAAAGAGCAAGAAACAAATTCTTTGGTAAGTTTAATCTTATTTTGCGTAGATTTAGATCACTGAATTCTGAAATGATTTTGTACTTGTTAAGATCATACTGTACTCCATGCTATGGAGCAGATTTATGAGTTAATTTAGCTAATAGCAGTCAAGTAATAAAACAATCTGAAACTGGCTTTCACAATACGATAAAGAAGACCTTTAAAATTTCAAAGAGATTTGGTAACCATGATGTTAATAATAGTCTGGGAAGGTTAATAATGTTTAAACATTATGTAAATTAAATGAAATTATGTACAGTTTTAGACTGTTTGATAGACCATGAATTTATAAATAAAATCGATCTTATTTAAAAGTAGACCCATAGCGAGAGATATCGAAACAATATTTCAATCAAAATACACGGTATCAAATATTTTTCAAAATGATCTTGATGCCTTAAAAGGGAGAAAATGGTTCATACAAAGTAGAGAAGATTCTTTGAGATGATTTCTACATACTATTATTTTTATTTTAATATTTGACTTTATATTTTAATTTAAAATAAAATGTACTTATTTACGATAATAAAGAATTAAAGTCTATCTATCTATCTATCTATCTATCTATCTATCTATCTATATATCTATCTATCTATCTATCTATCTATCTATCTATCTATCTATCTATCTATCTATCTATCTATTTATCTATCTATCTATCTATCTATCTATCTATCTATCTATCTAAAAAAATATTTTTATTGATATAACTGTTTCCTCTCCTGTTTGCAATGCATGTCTCTAGACAACGTAAATCATAAACTATTTTGAATACCTCAAATTCACAATATTTGCTAAGTAGACTTCCTTTAAAACTGGTAATTTCTTTTCCCTCCTCACACTTACTTCATCGTTATACAGGAAGACTACTAATATTTATTTGGAGAACTGCTATCATATTTGTTGTTGCTTTTTTCCACCTACCTTCGCAGGACAATGCTGCCTTATATGTCTAAAAGACTAATCAAAACAACACTGCTCACTCTGATAGTGTCATTACTATCTATATCTTTATGTAGTGGTGGTTGAGTCATATCCCTTATCAACGAGCAGTACACCAGCACATTCTCGAAGGGTTTCTTAATTTCCTTGATTTTCTCTGCTCTTACATTTCACCTTCTTATGATTTTTGAATGGATATTTTCATCTCCAGGCTCACAAAATTTGATACTTTCGTCTATTCAGACACTTCTAAGCTGTGGAGTTTATTATATGTTTCTGTTTTTCCAATTGGATATTATCTATTTTGCTTGAATATTTGAAAATTTAAGGTAGTGTAATTTTGTCGTAGATTAGTAAACTTTTATAGTTTGTCTAGGTAAAATAGTTGATTTGGAACTTTTTCCGAAGATTTTTAGATAAAGTTTTGAAACTTAAAATAGAATGGATGCAAGATAGCCATCTTAATGATTTTTTCAACCAAAGAACTTTTTAAGTCGTTCAGAGCAGAATGAGGATTGCATTCAATTCTTAGATTTCGTGGTTCTTCTTCTTGATCCATTCCATCAAGGAATTTTTATTTATTTATATATTTATTTATTTGTTTATTTATTTATTTATTTATTATTTATTGATTTATTTAAAAAGAGAATCTCTGAAACAGACGCTACCTTGTTATATATAGCTGACTAGTTCTTCAATGATCACTTTGGGGACTAATCGACACGACATAAAAAAAAATTCCCATACAGCACGCCGCAGGCGTTAGAATAGGTTAGGTTAGGTTAGGTTAGGTTAGGTTAGGTTAGGTTATGTTAGGTTGTAAGAAGAAAGAAGTTGTACCTCTCATTTTCCATGTCGTTAAGTTAGGTTAGGCTATGTTATGTTGCGTTAGTTGAAGAAGAAGTAAAGAAGTAGCTGGAGAACTTAGGTTATTATTAGGTTAGTTGAAGGGGTTAAGTATTAGGTTGAGTTAAGTTTTATTGGATTCGTTAGAGAAACTCTAAATTATTAGATTTTTTTTTACAAATTTAGACCATTTGACCTGTCGATCATTTTAGAGAGAGAGAGAGAGAGAGAGAGAGAGAGAGAGAGAGAGAGAGAGAGAGAGAGAGAGAGAGAGAGAGAGAGAGAGAGAGAGAGAGAGAGAGAGAGAGCTTCATCACTTTTTCATTTTCATAAGATAACTATGGCTTTAGTTCATATACATACGTTCTAAAAAAAATTTGCCTTTTTTTTTTTTTGCTGTTTTTTATGGGCGTTTTTTTTATCTATCATCAGCAATGCGTTTTTTATTAACAAGTAAAATAACACATACCACTTGCGTTACTTTCATGTTGAGCAAATACCGTAATCAATTCTGATATTTCTGATAATACGAACACACCGGTGTTTAATGCACAATTGTCGCTAGTGTACGATGAGTTTTATGATAATTGAAGGGTTTAATAGATAAATAATAGATAAATAGATAATAAGATAAGTATAATAGATAAATCTTATGACCAACGCACCTAAAAAATGCAAAAATGTTCCTAATCTAATCAATGCATAAGGCTTATTTTGAGATATTTTTGTTGAAATTTCGAAAATTTGTCGAAATATTTTAACGAGTAAAGGTTTTTTCTCTCTGTCAGTGGCGAACGTAGGGGCGGGAACTGAGGGGAGCCAGCCCCTTCCCCATAAATTTAATGATATCCAAATTTTATAAAAAATTTCAAATAAAACAATGAAAAATGAGTAAAAACAGAAAAAATTGGTACTCTAGAAAATTTAGCCCCCCTGAAAAACAACCTCCCCACTTAAAACTATTCTTGCGTACGCCAGTGCTTTATGTAAATTGTTAAAAACCACCTAACGAATGTCATTCTAATATTAACACTAATCTTGAGATTTCATTAAATGAAAGCTCTTTAGGGGAGTCTGCTAAGAAGAAGAAAAAGAAATAGAAGAAGCACGCAGAAGAGGAAGATGTAGAAGAAAATTTTGCTTATTAGTTTGTTAATAAAGATTCTTCGATGATCATAGATTAGGAGGAAAAGGTTTCGAATAAGAAGAAGAAGAAAAGAAGAAGAAGAAGAAGAAGAAGAAGAAGAAGAAGAAGAAGAAGAAGAAGAAGAAGAAGAAGAAGAAGAAGAAGAAGAAGAAGAAGAAGAAGAAGAAGAAGAAGAAGAAGAAGAAGAAGAAAAGAAGAAGAAGAAGAAGAAGAAGAAGAAGAAGAAGAAGAAAAGGACATCAAAGACAAATGAAGAATCTGAAATATCTTTAAAATTTTTTATTATTTTTATTATTATTTTCTGTCTCCTCTTTGAAAAGGGCCATACCCTTAAGTGGGGACATTATGTAATATATATATATATATATATATATATATATATATATATATATATATATATATATATATATATATATATATATATATATATATATATATATATATATATATAAGTATATATATATATATATATATATATGACAATAAATTGCAATTATTAAATAATTATTAAATACTTGCTTCATTAGGAGGCTTGTATGTAGCCTGTCTTGTGAACCATCCTGGAGAGGAGGGGAAATTTTAGAGCCGTCAATTAATTAATCTATGTAGATAGAACGCATTAACCAAAGTAATAATTTTTTAGACTTTGAGATCGGGCAAATTATATGGATAAATTAGCTGGAGACTAAATTTATTTCTTAATTAAGACAGCGTGTGCTGAACGCAAGTACCCATGAATGAACTTTTCATGAGTGAAGTGGCGCACGCGAAAGCGTTTCACGAGCAATGCGAAACGGTTAACACCCATCCCGAAATCGAACGAAGCACAAC